>OX063271.1:9344333-9489333 GCA_944039245.1 Nebria salina
TTCACCTATTGATATAAAAAGGGCCTACATCTCTCATCAAAACACAGTCGATCACCGTATGCTATCAGCCAAGGACCGCACCAACCGTATTCTCCGATATTTACCAGAAGATGCCAAAAGACACTTGGTGAGACAAACTAACTACCGTATCTATTTGTATTGCTGGGCTTAACTGTTCTCCCGGTGTCTTGCCGGCGTTTCCGCCAAAAGATTACCTAGTAGTTTCTTAGTGTAGTACCTGCAGGTGTGTACACCGAAGGTAAACACTGCTTAACTGTTCTCCAGGTGTCTTGCCGGCGTGTCCGCCAAAGGATTACCTAATACTTTCTTATTATAGTACCTGCAGGTGTGTCCACCGAGGGTAAATACTGTCTAATTGTTCTCCAGGTGTCTTGCCAGAGTTTTCGCCAAGAGATTACCTAGTAGTTTCTTACTATAGTACCTGCAGGTGTGTCCGTCGTTTGCGCCAAAGGATTACCTCGTAGCTTCTTATTGTATAACCAGTTGTTTCTACCGAAGATAGAATATATGTAACTGCCTTCTAGGTGTCTCATCAACGATCTAGCATCCGCAACACCGTCTCCGGTAGGGTATGTTAAGTTGTAGCCTGTCTTTTACCGTAAATAAATACTGTTAAAAAACTGAGTTGATTAACTGATAGCACGAAACCTGGGCATAACCTACACCGTGCTATCTGAGACCCGCACGCCCCGTCTCCGCCCCTTTTTCTTACTCCTCCCCTAATACCGTACCATAGATTCCCCTTTTCTTCTGATTGGCGCCCGAGAAAAAATTACCGCAGCGTGCGGAAGGCCAGAAACACGGCCAAAACGACGTTATAGTATGTCCTGTTGTTACTTTACCCATAACTCCGTTGGTGTTCCACGAGCAGATGTTAAGTGTTATGCTGAACCTAGATGTTGTATGCGTGTACATTCTTGGTGAAGCTTAAATATATAGGGAAATTTTCGCTGCAAGTTTTAGTTTTATGTCTTTAATTGCTTTTAGCATGCTGGATACGTTTATTTGTTCGTGGAGTTTTACCGTTCCCACGCATAGTTTTGTAATATCGTCCATTGGTTGGTTCTCCGTAAGTTGTATCGATGATTCTGTTTCTGTTTGTTGTTGTGGACGCCAAACGTCGTCGTTTTGAGAGAAAAGCACGTAAATACTGGCATTGTTTGTAGTATATTTTACGTGATACACCTTGGTGGCGAATCCTTGTATGTAATCCATGAGTTTGGTAGCGTTTTTATGGATGGTTTGAATAACTATCAGTACCCCCACTGACCTCCCGAGGTCTAGTTAAAGTTAGGTGATCGAGTATTCCTCAGAGGGGGGTTGATGGTTGGAGGTTCTTTCTCCATTGGGGTTAGGGTTCCCCCGCTTGACTCCAATTCCGTGGTTCTGGGCTCCGGCTCTTTTTTGGAGAAACAATTCATAAACTCTGAACACATGTTATTTTAAGAATTTATTGTTTAAACAATAAGAAACTGTTTTATGCGGTTACAAACTCATCGTAATCAAAAGAAATGAATAAGCCGAAATAGCTCAGTTGGGAGAGCGTTAGACTGAAGATCTAAAGGTCCCTGGTTCGATCCCTGGTTTCGGCAATTCTTATCCGGTATGGTCTAGTGGCTAGGATAGCTGGCTTTCACCCAGCAGGCTCGGGTTCGATTCCCGGTACCGGATGTTTTTGATGAACGTGCAGTACCAAATTAGATGCAATTAAAATTATATCGTTGTGTGATAATAGTGTGGCTAAATTTAATTTGGTCTTCATTAATACATATACAAGTTTCCGTGGTGTAGTGGTTATCACATCCGCCTAACACGCGGAAGGTCCCCGGTTCGATCCCGGGCGGAAACATTTTTCAATCTCGCATAACTTTTGCGAGGTTGATTTAATGTCACATTATTATCCACATACATATTAAATAAACGTTGCAGAAACTACAAAATCTACATTCGCTTAGTAGCGCCATAACTAGCACATCTTATTGATTGTGACCTCGTCCGAAGTAGATCTCGTCCGAAGAAGATCGTTCGTCCCCGTGCGAAATTTCACCTCAAGAACCAGACCAGGAATCCGACCTAGACTCTACTGGAGAAACCGTGCAGGAAATGAACGTAGACCACCACCTGTATTATCAACACCTGAGCCAGTGCATACGTCAACATCAACTAAAACCACATAAACCGAGGTAAACAAAGTTTTCGCAATGACCAATATTATAAATTCTAGCAATCCGCTATCAAGTAACCACCAACAGTCGTCGAAACACAAAAACGCTTTTAGCATCCCTAAACCAAAGCGCATTGCCCGAACCCCCAAGGAACAGACCCCGATCCAAATTAAAACCCAAAATAAATACACCCCACTACCATAAGAACCCGGAGTCTTAACTTCATGCTGAGTGGACGTATTTGTTTACCATACAGTGCGTACAGCAAAGACAGTTTATTTAAGTAGTAAGTAGTTCAACGACACGTTGGCAAATTTTTGTTCAAAATTGGCCCTAAAGCCAAGGGTACACAACGTCAATAGAAAAATCATCCAATCTAGAAGAACAATTATCGACTCTCCAATTCCAACATCATCCCTTGAGAACCAACACTTACCACTAGTGGGCAGAACAAACCCAAAGTAAGGGTAAGCAAACTGTTTGCTCCCAGAGCCCAAATCCGTCCAAGAGAAGACACCCCAACCGAAGACAGGAACATCAAGATTCCTAGAAGAACCGCAAACCCCGTCGCCACAAACAGGACCACCACACAAACACGAAATATATACCAGTGATTAACCGACAACGACGACACAAACAACGAAGATACAGAAGACGAACGCGACCCACAACCAAACCCAACCCGCAGAATCATCAACCCTGGCGCACCCACAACCACAGACAGCCTAAATACATACATTCAAGACTTCGCCCAGAAGGGCTACTATATAAAATATACAATCAATAACACCAACATCTACATACACGACGAAACAGAATGACAAAATTTCATCACCGGCATCAACACAGACAAAGACTTCCACAGCTACACATATACAAACAGATAAACCAAATCACACGCATTCGTACTAAAGGATCTGAATAACTACCCTGCACTAGCAGAACTCCAAAAAGCTGCGGTCGAGGTGGAAAAAGCTTTCCAAATACATCTTTCACACGAAGGTCATGTGGGAGAGACACCTTAACAAAAAGGTAATAATTTAGTGCCACCGATGTCAACAATGGAGGCACGCCACTGCAAACTGTCGCTACGACCGCGGTGCCTTAAGTGCGCACAGAGTCATCTCACTCAAACATGCACAAAGACGCCAGACACACCAGCTACGTGCGCTAACTGTGCAGGGCCGTATCCAGTGAATTACGTAGAGTGCCCAACGTACTTACAAAAACTACGACAAATCCCCCAAAACATTAATACACTCCAACCCTTACCCAAATACATAGATGCCTCCTCCCTTCCAAGAACCACTGGCAAACACGCTTTTCCAGCCACAACAACAACAACCCCCCAGACACAAAACACTCCCGATTCCTAATACTCAAGATTTCCGCCCTCTATCCACCCCAAAGCGAACCCAACCCTAACCTACACCAACACAAATCCAACCCAAGGAACCTTCCAATTACTTAGACGACATCACCGAGCTATTTGCTGAAATGGAGAAACTAAACGCCACCGTCAACATCTCCAACATGCTCCGAGCCGTAAAAGCTCTAAACGTCACCCTCAATAAGACCACAAACAAAAATAAACACTTTACAATATTCTTACCATTCACAAAAATGTACACACATACAATATTTAAATACAAAAGAACACTAAACATCTGTACATGGAACGCCAACGGAATTATGGGTAAGGTAGGTGAACTCACACATTTTCTCCAAACACACAACATACACATTTGTTTACTCAACGAAACCAAACTCAACCAAACACACAAGTTTAACACACACACATACACAACTCACAGAGCTGATCAACCACATCAGGGCCCAGTTCTCTACGAGGGCATTGCAATATTAGTTAAAAACAACATACCATACACCCTGATACCAAACCCTCACACTACACTAGAAACACTGAATATAACACTTGCAGACAACACAGTAATTTACACTGCTTACAACAGACCGTTAAACAACTTCACACAAACAAACCTCTCCACACTATTACACAAAAACAAAATATTAGTCGTGGGAGACTTCAACGCGAGACATCTAAATTGGGACAGCAACACTACAAACACTAACGGCCGCACACTCACCACATATATTAATTCACACGTCACAATCATATCGTACCCAAACACACCCACAAACTACCCTTACTTACACAAAATAATTTAACAGTGGCACCTAGTGACGAAGACAAAGAAGAAATGATTGATAAAACGTATGAACAAATACACGTAACACACACCATAAACACACCAACACAAAATAAAATCATACAAGATACACTACACTATTTAAGCACCTCGCATTACACCGACACCAAAACGCTGACCAGACTCCTAACAACCCCATCTGATTTAGCCAAAATAATCAAAACATCCAATCGCAAAACTTCCGGCCCAGACCTAATTGATAACCTTTTAGTGAAAAACCTATCCAAAAAATCCATCGTTCAACTACATTACATCATAAATTCAATAATCAAACTTCACCACTTCCCAGCTGCCTGAAAACTGCTACAGTCCATCCAATCCTAAAACCAAGAAGAAGCTCTCATCTCCATATCAGCTATCGTCCCATAAGCCTATTAAATACTTTATGCAAACTAATAGAAAAATCACCCTCTCCCGGGTCGACGATATCGACACAGAACAAAAACTCAACCCTGATCACCAGTTAGGCTTCAGAGCATTGCACGGTGCATCTGGTGTTTAGAATTTCAACCGATATCGCGACCCAATTCAAACAAAATAAAATAAAGGCCATGGCCCTACTGGACATTGAAAAAGCCGTCGACACGGTATGGACAGGAGGGAATATTTCCGATTCCCTCCTACTTTAACCAAAACTTCTATACTCATATCTTTCAAATCGATCCCTTCGCACCAAAATCAACAACTCCCTATCTAACCCTAAACCTATTTTAGCAGGAATCCCACAAGGCAGCGCCCTTGGCCCCGAATTGTTCAACCTTTTCATTAGCAATATCCCCACGTTCCCAAATACACACACAGCATAATACGCCGACGACACCGCAATCTATGCACATTCATTCAACGCCCAAGTAGCCACTAAACAAATACAAATACACATAAACATATTAGAAGCATACTGGAAGAAATGGAAAATAAACATAAACTCCAACAAAATCGAAACCATAGTCTTCACACGTAAATTCACATACAACAGAATAGTCACACCACTTGTAATACACAATCAAAAAATCACACCTACAAACACAGTAAAATACCTCGGAATACAGTTACACAGAACACTAACACACGGCCCACACATCACACATGCATCAAACAAAGCACGCGCCGTCGTTAGCAACCTGTACCCTCTCCTAGTTAAGAACAGTTCTCTATCCATAAAAAACCAAATACTCATATACACATCCATTATCCGTCCCATCATCATGTACGCAGTTCTAGTTTGGTGTAATGCAGCGAACACCACCATACTACAAACGCAACGCCTCCAAAATAAATGCCTACGAATGGCGACCAGCTCTGGAAGGTACACCCGCATCATACAACTTCACGAATCCACTAACATACCATACATGAGAGAATACGTTGAAGACACAACGCAACAATTTTATAAAAACACACTACTCAACTCAAAAACACTTATAAAACATCTGCAGTGTCATGCACCGAACTTTCTTATACGCATATGGGTTAAACCATATCGTAGTTACATTATTTTTCTAATTTATAATATTTGTTCTAACCTTTAGATCGCTTTTACAGTAAATAAATTTCTTAGAATAAATATAAAATGTCAAACTTCAAATTATTTAAGTCTATTTTGTTTCTTTGATAAACAATTGACAGGCGCAGATGATACGATTTATGTAAAAATATATATAATAAGCAGAAATTTATTTTGAAAACAGTACTCTTTTTGGAAAATATGTTCAAACAAAAGTTGTGCTAAATAGAAATACCTTTAATTTTTGCTCATGAAATTTTTCTGTAACTGTTACCATTTTTGAGTAATTGTAGAAACTGCAAAAAATGACTAGAGTAAACAGGCACACCCGCTTTGAATATTTTTTTCAAAAATAGAAGGTGCACACCTCAGGCATATGCAAATTTTAAGTTTAAAGTTTCATAGTTTTAGCTTCTACCGTTTAGGCTGTAGAGAACATACACACACACACACACAGACACACACACACGCACACACACACACACACAGATGGACGTCATTCCAAAAATAGTCGGAGTCGATTCAGGGAAGGTCAAAACGTATATTTCCGTTAAAATCTCGAGATCGAAATTTTTCATGATTACAATACTTACTTATACTTCGTATAAGAAAGTAAAAACATCACACATATTCACGACAATAACACTACACGTAAACTCATACACAAGTTACCCTACCAAAACTTACCCATAGTTCTAGAGGTGTTCCATGAGCAGAACACCTGATACACATACACAACAAATGCACATCCATCATCAATATAAATGTTAATTTTAATTTAGTTAGGCTAGTTTTAAGTTTTAACAAACTACTTCAGGCTACTTCAGGTTAAATGGGTTTTTGTCCCCCCTTTCCCATAAATACAATCCTAACACATTGTAAAAGAAAATTACAACTTGTAACAAAAAACAATAACACAACGAATTAAAGCACATAACGCAATAACACTCGAAAACAGATATACACTCCCCCTGTGAGTAGGAGCTCTGATAAAACCAACCATGTTACGTTATTTTAAGGAAATAATGTATCAATAAAGAAAAGAATAAAGATAATTGAATATGAAATGAATGACTACGGCTCTGTGGGTCGAGCGTTCGAGCCCGGCCGATGCATATTTTGGTTTTTCGAAAATTGTTAAAGTCAGGTCATCGACCAAAAATACTAGTCTCTGCCGATTTTATCCGTCCGTCATCTAGTCAAAACCGAAAATCGGCTTGGATAGTATTTTGTCTTTGATTTCCTCATGTATTCACCTATTGATATAAAAAGGGCCTACATCTCTCATCAAAACACAGTCGATCACCGTATGCTATCAGCCAAGGACCGCACCAACCGTATTCTCCGATATTTACCAGAAGATGCCAAAAGACACTTGGTGAGACAAACTAACTACCGTATCTATTTGTATTGCTGGGCTTAACTGTTCTCCCGGTGTCTTGCCGGCGTTTCCGCCAAAAGATTACCTAGTAGTTTCTTAGTGTAGTACCTGCAGGTGTGTACACCGAGGGTAAACACTGCTTAACTGTTCTCCAGGTGTCTTGCCGGCGTGTCCGCCAAAGGATTACCTAATACTTTCTTATTATAGTACCTGCAGGTGTGTCCACCGAGGGTAAATACTGTCTAATTGTTCTCCAGGTGTCTTGCCAGAGTTTTCGCCAAGAGATTACCTAGTAGTTTCTTATTATAGTACCTGCAGGTGTGTCCGTCGATTGCGCCAAAGGATTACCTCGTAGCTTCTTATTGTATAACCAGTTGTTTCTACCGAAGATAGAATTTATGTAACTGCCGAGAAAAAATTACCGCAGCGTGCGGAAGGCCAGTAACGCGGCCAAAACGACGTTATAGTATGTCGTGTTGTTACTTTACCCATAACTCCGTTGGTGTTCCACGAGCAGATGTTAAGTGTTATGCTGTACCTAGATGTTGTATGCGTGTACATTCTTGGCGAAGCTTAAATATATAGGGAAATTTTCGCTGCAAGTTTTAGTTTTATGTCTTTAATTGCTTTTAGCATGCTGGATACGTTTATTTGTTCGTGGAGTTTTACCGTTCCCACGCATAGTTTTGTAATATCGTCCATTGGTTGGTTCTCCGTAAGTTGTATCGATGATTCTGTTTCTGTTTGTTGTTGTGGACGCCAAACGTCGTCGTTTTGAGAGAAAAGCACGTAAATACTGGCATTGTTTGTAGTATATTTTACGTGATACACCTTGGTGGCGAATCCTTGTATGTAATCCATGAGTTTGGTAGCGTTTTTATGGATGGTTTGAATAACTATCAGTACCCCCACTGACCTCCCGAGGTCTAGTTAAAGTTAGGTGATCGAGTATTCCTCAGAGGGGGGTTGATGGTTGGAGGTTCTTTCTCCATTGGGGTTAGGGTTCCCCCGCTTGACTCCGATTCCATGGTTCTGGGCTCCGGCTCTTTGTTGGAGAAACAATTCATAAACTCTGAACACATGTTATTTTAAGAATTTATTGTTTAAACAATAAGAAACTGTTTTATGCGGTTACAAACTCATCGTAATCAAAAGAAATGAATAAGCCGAAATAGCTCAGTTGGGAGAGCGTTAGACTGAAGATCTAAAGGTCCCTGGTTCGATCCCTGGTTTCGGCAATTCTTATCCGGTATGGTCTAGTGGCTAGGATAGCTGGCTTTCACCCAGCAGGCTCGGGTTCGATTCCCGGTACCGTATGTTTTTGATGAACGTGCAGTACCAAATTAGATGCAATTAAAATTATATCGTTGTGTGATAATAGTGTGGCTAAATTTAATTTGGTCTTCATTAATACATATACAAGTTTCCGTGGTGTAGTGGTTATCACATCCGCCTAACACGCGGAAGGTCCCCGGTTCGATCCCGGGCGGAAACATTTTTCAATCTCGCATAACTATTGCGAGGTTGATTTAATGTCACATTATTATCCACATACATATTAAATAAACGTTGCAGAAACTACAAAATCTACATTCGCTTAGTAGCGCCATAACTAGCACATCTTATTGATTGTGACCTCGTCCGAAGTAGATCTCGTCCGAAGAAGATTGTTCGTCCCCGTGCGAAATTTCACCTCAAGAACCAGACCAGGAATCCGACCTAGACTCTACTGGAGAAACCGTGCAGGAAATGAACGTAGACCACCACCTGTAATATCAACACCTGAGCCAGTGCATACGTCAACATCAACAAAAAACCACATAAACCGAGGTAAACAAAGTTTTCGCAATGACCAATATTATAAATTCTAGCAATCCGCTATCAAGTAACCACCAACAGTCGTCGAAACACAAAAACGCTTTTAGCATCCCTAAACCAAAGCGCATTGCCCGAACCCCCAAGGAACAGACCCCGATCCAAATTAAAACCCAAAATAAATACACCCCACTACCATAAGAACCCGGAGTCTTAACTTCATGCTGAGTGGACGTATTTGTTTACCATACAGAGCGTACAGCAAAGACAGTTTATTTAAGTAGTAAGTAGTTCAACGACACGTTAGCAAATTTTTGTTCAAAATTGGCCCTAAAGCCAAAGGTACACAACGTCAATAGTAAAATCATCCAATCTAGAAGAACAATTATCGACTCTCCAATTCCAACATCATCCCTTGAGAGCCTCCCGGGGACTTTCGATTTTTCTCATCAAGAACCGTTCCCTCACTTAGATCTAGATTCAAGTGAGGAGATAATCGTCCCAATGGAGGACAAACCATCCAACACGCACCATAGTGTAGACCCGGACCCACCAACACTTACCACTAGTGGGCAGAATAAACCCAAAGTAAGGGTAAGCAAACTGTTTGCTCCCAGAGCCCAAATCCGTCCAAGAGAAGACACCCCAACCGAAGACAGGAACATCAAGATTCCTAGAAGAACCGCAAACCCCGTCGCCACAAACAGGACCACCACACAAACACGAAATATATACCAGTGATTAACCGACAACGACGACACAAACAACGAAGATACAGAAGACGAACGCGACCCACAACCAAACCCAACCCGCAGAATCATCAACCCTGGCGCACCCACAACCACAGACAGCCTAAAACATACATTCAAGACTTCGCCCAAAAGGGCTACTACATAAAATATACAATCAATAACACCAACATCTACATACACGACGAAACAGAATGACAAAATTTCATCACCGGCATCAACACAGACAAAGACTTCCACAGCTACACATATACAAACAGATAAACCAAAACACACGCATTCGTACTAAAGGATCTGAATAACTACCCTGCACTAGCAGAACTCCAAAAAGCTGCGGTCGAGGTGGAAAAAGCTTTCCGAATGCGGAACACCCGGCGTCCCATATTTCTCATCACTACAACAAACAACCACACACTAAACCAGCTTAACGGGCACACAAGTACCAAATACATCTTTCACACGAAGGTCATGTGGGAGAGACACCTTAACAAAAAGGTAATAATTTAGTGCCACCGATGTCAACAATGGAGGCACGCCACTGCAAACTGTCGCTACGACCGCGGTGCCTTAAGTGCGCACAGAGTCATCTGACTCAAACTTACACAAAGACGCCAGACACACCAGCTACGTGCGCTAACTGTGCAGGGCCGTATCCAGCGAATTACGTAGAGTGCCTAATGTACTTACAAAAACTACGACAAATCCCCCAAAACATTAATACACTCCAACCCTTACCCAAATACATAGATGCCTCCTCCCTTCCAAGAACCACTGGCAAACACGTTTTTCCAGCCACAACAACAACAACCCCCCAGACACAAAACACTCCCGATTCCTAATACTCAAGATTTCCGCCGTCTATCCACCCCAAAGCGAACCCAACCCTAACCTACACCAACACAAATCCAACCCAAGGAACCTTCCAATTACTTAGACGACATCACCGAGCTATTTGCTGAAATGGAGAAACTAAACGCCACCGTCAACATCTCCAACATGCTCCGAGCCGTAAAAGCTCTAAACGTCACCCTCAATAAGACCACAAACAAAAATAAACACTTTACAATATTCTTACCATTCACAAAAATGTACACACATACAATATTTAAATACAAAAGAACACTAAACATCTGTACATGGAACGCCAACGGAAATATGGGTAAAATAGGTGAACTCACACATTTTCTCCAAACACACAACATACACATTTGTTTACTCAACGAAACCAAACTTAACCAAACACACAAGTTTAACACACACACACACACTCACACACACACACACACACACACACACACACACACACACACACAACTCACAGAGCTGATCAACCACATCAGCGAGGGCATTGCAATATTAGTTAAAAACAACATACCATACACCCTGACACCAAACCCTCACACTACACTAGAAACACTGAATATAACACTTGCAGACAACACAGTAATTTACACTGCTTACAACAGACCATTAAACAACTTCACACAAACAAACCTCTCCACACTATTACACAAAAACAAAATATTAGTCGTGGGAGACTTCAACGCGAGACATCTAAATTGGGACAGCAATACTACAAACACTAACGGCCGCACACTCAACACATATATTAATTCACACGTCACAATCATATCGTACCCAAACACACCCACAAACTACCCTTACTTACACAAAATAATTTAACAGTGGCACCTAGTGACGAAAACAAAGAAGAAATGATTGATAAAACGTATGAACAAATACACGAAACACACACCATAAACACACCAACACAAAATAAAATCATACAAGATACACTACACTATTTAAGCACCTCGCATAACACCGACACCAAAACGCAGACCAGACACCTAACAACCCCATCTGATTTAGCCAAAATAATCAAAACATCCAATCGCAAAACTTCCGGCCCAGACCTAATTGATAACTTTTTAGTGAAAAACCTATCCAAAAAATCCATCGTTCAACTACATTACATCATAAATTCAATAATCAAACTTCACCACTTCCCAGCTGCCTGAAAACTGCTACAGTCCATCCAATCCTGAAACCAAGAAGAAGCTTTCATCTCCCTATCAGCTATCGTCCCATAAGCCTATTAAATACTTTATGCAAACTAATAGAAAAATCACCCTCTCCCGGGTCGACGATATCGACACAGAACAAAAACTCAACCCTGATCACCAGTTAGGCTTCAGAGCATTGCACGGTGCATCTGGTGTTTAGAATTTCAACCGATATCGCGACCCAATTCAAACAAAATAAAATAAAGGCCATGGCCCTACTGGACATTGAAAAAGCCGTCGACACGGTATGGACAGGAGGGAATATTTCCGATTCCCTCCTACTTTAACCAAAACTTCTATACTCATATCTTTCAAATCGATCCCTTCGCACCAAAATCAACAACTCCCTATCTAACCCTAAACCTATTTTAGCAGGAATCCCACAAGGCAGCGCCCTTGGCCCCGAATTGTTCAACCTTTTCATTAGCAATATCCCCACGTTCCCAAATACACACACAGCATAATACGCCGACGACACCGCAATCTATGCACATTCATTCAACGCCCAAGTAGCCACTAAACAAATACAAATACACATAAACATATTAGAAGCATACTGGAAGAAATGGAAAATAAACATAAACTCCAACAAAATCGAAACCATAGTCTTCACACGTAAATTCACATACAACAGAATAGTCACACCACTTGTAATACACAATCAAAAAATCACACCTACAAACACAGTAAAATACCTCGGAATACAGTTACACAGAACACTAACACACGGCCCACACATCACACATGCATCAAACAAAGCACGCGCCGTCGTTAGCAACCTGTACCCTCTCCTAGTTAAGAACAGTTCTCTATCCATAAAAAACCAAATACTCATATACACATCCATTATCCGTCCCATCATCATGTACGCAGTTCTAGTTTGGTGTAATGCAGCGAACACCACCATACTACAAACGCAACGCCTCCAAAATAAATGCCTACGAATGGCGACCAGCTCTGGAAGGTACACCCGCATCATACAACTTCACGAATCCACTAACATACCATACATGAGAGAATACGTTGAAGACACAACGCAACAATTTTATAAAAACACACTACTCAACTCAAAAACACTTATAAAACATCTGCAGTGTCATGCACCGAACTTTCTTATACGCATATGGGTTAAACCATATCGTAGTTACATTATTTTTCTAATTTATAATATTTGTTCTAACCTTTAGATCGCTTTTACAGTAAATAAATTTCTTAGAATAAATATAAAATGTCAAACTTCAAATTATTTAAGTCTATTTTGTTTCTTTGATAAACAATTGACAGGCGCAGATGATACGATTTATGTAAAAATATATATAATAAGCAGAAATTTATTTTGAAAACAGTACTCTTTTTGGAAAATATGTTCAAACAAAAGTTGTGCTAAATAGAAATACCTTTAATTTTTGCTCATGAAATTTTTCTGTAACTGTTACCATTTTTGAGTAATTGTAGAAACTGCAAAAAATGACTAGAGTAAACAGGCACACCCGCTTTGAATATTTTTTTCAAAAATAGAAGGTGCACACCTCAGGCATATGCAAATTTTAAGTTTAAAGTTTCATAGTTTTAGCTTCTACCGTTTAGGCTGTAGAGAACATACACACACACACACACACAGACACACACACACGCACACACACACACACACACACACACACACACACACAGATGGACGTCATTCCAAAAATAGTCGGAGTCGATTCAGGGAAGGTCAAAACGTATATTTCCGTTAAAATCTCGAGATCGAAATTTTTCATGATTACAATACAAGTAAAAACATCACACATATTCACGACAATAACACTACCAAAACTTACCCATAGTTCTAGAGGTGTTCCATGAGCAGAACACCTGATACACATACACAACAAATGCACATCCATCATCAATATAAATGTTAATTTTAATTTAGTTAGGCTAGTTTTAAGTTTTAACAAACTACTTCAGGCTACTTCAGGTTAAATGGGTTTTTGTCCCCCCTTTCCCATAAATACAATCCTAACACATTGTAAAAGAAAATTACAACTTGTAACAAAAAACAATAACACAACGAATTAAAGCACATAACGCAATAACACTCGAAAACAGATATACACTCCCCCTGTGAGTAGGAGCTCTGATAAAACCAACCATGTTACGTTATTTTAAGGAAATAATGTATCAATAAAGAAAAGAATAAAGATAATTGAATATGAAATGAATGACTACGGCTCTGTGGGTCGAGCGTTCGAGCCCGGCCGATGCATATTTTGGTTTTTCGAAAATTGTTAAAGTCAGGTCATCGACCAAAAATACTAGTCTCTGCCGATTTTATCCGTCCGTCATCTAGTCAAAACCGAAAATCGGCTTGGATAGTATTTTGTCTTTGATTTCCTCATGTATTCACCTATTGATATAAAAAGGGCCTACATCTCTCATCAAAACACAGTCGATCACCGTATGCTATCAGCCAAGGACCGCACCAACCGTATTCTCCGATATTTACCAGAAGATGCCAAAAGACACTTGGTGAGACAAACTAACTACCGTATCTATTTGTATTGCTGGGCTTAACTGTTCTCCCGGTGTCTTGCCGGCGTTTCCGCCAAAAGATTACCTAGTAGTTTCTTAGTGTAGTACCTGCAGGTGTGTACACCGAGGGTAAACACTGCTTAACTGTTCTCCAGGTGTCTTGCCGGCGTGTCCGCCAAAGGATTACCTAATACTTTCTTATTATAGTACCTGCAGGTGTGTCCACCGAGGGTAAATACTGTCTAATTGTTCTCCAGGTGTCTTGCCAGAGTTTTCGCCAAGAGATTACCTAGTAGTTTCTTATTATAGTACCTGCAGGTGTGTCCGTCGATTGCGCCAAAGGATTACCTCGTAGCTTCTTATTGTATAACCAGTTGTTTCTACCGAAGATAGAATTTATGTAACTGCCGAGAAAAAATTACCGCAGCGTGCGGAAGGCCAGTAACGCGGCCAAAACGACGTTATAGTATGTCGTGTTGTTACTTTACCCATAACTCCGTTGGTGTTCCACGAGCAGATGTTAAGTGTTATGCTGTACCTAGATGTTGTATGCGTGTACATTCTTGGCGAAGCTTAAATATATAGGGAAATTTTCGCTGCAAGTTTTAGTTTTATGTCTTTAATTGCTTTTAGCATGCTGGATACGTTTATTTGTTCGTGGAGTTTTACCGTTCCCACGCATAGTTTTGTAATATCGTCCATTGGTTGGTTCTCCGTAAGTTGTATCGATGATTCTGTTTCTGTTTGTTGTTGTGGACGCCAAACGTCGTCGTTTTGAGAGAAAAGCACGTAAATACTGGCATTGTTTGTAGTATATTTTACGTGATACACCTTGGTGGCGAATCCTTGTATGTAATCCATGAGTTTGGTAGCGTTTTTATGGATGGTTTGAATAACTATCAGTACCCCCACTGACCTCCCGAGGTCTAGTTAAAGTTAGGTGATCGAGTATTCCTCAGAGGGGGGTTGATGGTTGGAGGTTCTTTCTCCATTGGGGTTAGGGTTCCCCCGCTTGACTCCGATTCCATGGTTCTGGGCTCCGGCTCTTTGTTGGAGAAACAATTCATAAACTCTGAACACATGTTATTTTAAGAATTTATTGTTTAAACAATAAGAAACTGTTTTATGCGGTTACAAACTCATCGTAATCAAAAGAAATGAATAAGCCGAAATAGCTCAGTTGGGAGAGCGTTAGACTGAAGATCTAAAGGTCCCTGGTTCGATCCCTGGTTTCGGCAATTCTTATCCGGTATGGTCTAGTGGCTAGGATAGCTGGCTTTCACCCAGCAGGCTCGGGTTCGATTCCCGGTACCGTATGTTTTTGATGAACGTGCAGTACCAAATTAGATGCAATTAAAATTATATCGTTGTGTGATAATAGTGTGGCTAAATTTAATTTGGTCTTCATTAATACATATACAAGTTTCCGTGGTGTAGTGGTTATCACATCCGCCTAACACGCGGAAGGTCCCCGGTTCGATCCCGGGCGGAAACATTTTTCAATCTCGCATAACTATTGCGAGGTTGATTTAATGTCACATTATTATCCACATACATATTAAATAAACGTTGCAGAAACTACAAAATCTACATTCGCTTAGTAGCGCCATAACTAGCACATCTTATTGATTGTGACCTCGTCCGAAGTAGATCTCGTCCGAAGAAGATTGTTCGTCCCCGTGCGAAATTTCACCTCAAGAACCAGACCAGGAATCCGACCTAGACTCTACTGGAGAAACCGTGCAGGAAATGAACGTAGACCACCACCTGTAATATCAACACCTGAGCCAGTGCATACGTCAACATCAACAAAAAACCACATAAACCGAGGTAAACAAAGTTTTCGCAATGACCAATATTATAAATTCTAGCAATCCGCTATCAAGTAACCACCAACAGTCGTCGAAACACAAAAACGCTTTTAGCATCCCTAAACCAAAGCGCATTGCCCGAACCCCCAAGGAACAGACCCCGATCCAAATTAAAACCCAAAATAAATACACCCCACTACCATAAGAACCCGGAGTCTTAACTTCATGCTGAGTGGACGTATTTGTTTACCATACAGAGCGTACAGCAAAGACAGTTTATTTAAGTAGTAAGTAGTTCAACGACACGTTAGCAAATTTTTGTTCAAAATTGGCCCTAAAGCCAAAGGTACACAACGTCAATAGTAAAATCATCCAATCTAGAAGAACAATTATCGACTCTCCAATTCCAACATCATCCCTTGAGAGCCTCCCGGGGACTTTCGATTTTTCTCATCAAGAACCGTTCCCTCACTTAGATCTAGATTCAAGTGAGGAGATAATCGTCCCAATGGAGGACAAACCATCCAACACGCACCATAGTGTAGACCCGGACCCACCAACACTTACCACTAGTGGGCAGAATAAACCCAAAGTAAGGGTAAGCAAACTGTTTGCTCCCAGAGCCCAAATCCGTCCAAGAGAAGACACCCCAACCGAAGACAGGAACATCAAGATTCCTAGAAGAACCGCAAACCCCGTCGCCACAAACAGGACCACCACACAAACACGAAATATATACCAGTGATTAACCGACAACGACGACACAAACAACGAAGATACAGAAGACGAACGCGACCCACAACCAAACCCAACCCGCAGAATCATCAACCCTGGCGCACCCACAACCACAGACAGCCTAAAACATACATTCAAGACTTCGCCCAACAGGGCTACTACATAAAATATACAATCAATAACACCAACATCTACATACACGACGAAACAGAATGACAAAATTTCATCACCGGCATCAACACAGACAAAGACTTCCACAGCTACACATATACAAACAGATAAACCAAAACACACGCATTCGTACTAAAGGATCTGAATAACTACCCTGCACTAGCAGAACTCCAAAAAGCTGCGGTCGAGGTGGAAAAAGCTTTCCGAATGCGGAACACCCGGCGTCCCATATTTCTCATCACTACAACAAACAACCACACACTAAACCAGCTTAACGGGCACACAAGTACCAAATACATCTTTCACACGAAGGTCATGTGGGAGAGACACCTTAACAAAAAGGTAATAATTTAGTGCCACCGATGTCAACAATGGAGGCACGCCACTGCAAACTGTCGCTACGACCGCGGTGCCTTAAGTGCGCACAGAGTCATCTGACTCAAACTTACACAAAGACGCCAGACACACCAGCTACGTGCGCTAACTGTGCAGGGCCGTATCCAGCGAATTACGTAGAGTGCCTAATGTACTTACAAAAACTACGACAAATCCCCCAAAACATTAATACACTCCAACCCTTACCCAAATACATAGATGCCTCCTCCCTTCCAAGAACCACTGGCAAACACGTTTTTCCAGCCACAACAACAACAACCCCCCAGACACAAAACACTCCCGATTCCTAATACTCAAGATTTCCGCCGTCTATCCACCCCAAAGCGAACCCAACCCTAACCTACACCAACACAAATCCAACCCAAGGAACCTTCCAATTACTTAGACGACATCACCGAGCTATTTGCTGAAATGGAGAAACTAAACGCCACCGTCAACATCTCCAACATGCTCCGAGCCGTAAAAGCTCTAAACGTCACCCTCAATAAGACCACAAACAAAAATAAACACTTTACAATATTCTTACCATTCACAAAAATGTACACACATACAATATTTAAATACAAAAGAACACTAAACATCTGTACATGGAACGCCAACGGAAATATGGGTAAAATAGGTGAACTCACACATTTTCTCCAAACACACAACATACACATTTGTTTACTCAACGAAACCAAACTTAACCAAACACACAAGTTTAACACACACACACACACTCACACACACACACACACACACAACTCACAGAGCTGATCAACCACATCAGCGAGGGCATTGCAATATTAGTTAAAAACAACATACCATACACCCTGACACCAAACCCTCACACTACACTAGAAACACTGAATATAACACTTGCAGACAACACAGTAATTTACACTGCTAACAACAGACCATTAAACAACTTCACACAAACAAACCTCTCCACACTATTACACAAAAACAAAATATTAGTCGTGGGAGACTTCAACGCGAGACATCTAAATTGGGACAGCAATACTACAAACACTAACGGCCGCACACTCAACACATATATTAATTCACACGTCACAATCATATCGTACCCAAACACACCCACAAACTACCCTTACTTACACAAAATAATTTAACAGTGGCACCTAGTGACGAAAACAAAGAAGAAATGATTGATAAAACGTATGAACAAATACACGAAACACACACCATAAACACACCAACACAAAATAAAATCATACAAGATACACTACACTATTTAAGCACCTCGCATAACACCGACACCAAAACGCAGACCAGACACCTAACAACCCCATCTGATTTAGCCAAAATAATCAAAACATCCAATCGCAAAACTTCCGGCCCAGACCTAATTGATAACTTTTTAGTGAAAAACCTATCCAAAAAATCCATCGTTCAACTACATTACATCATAAATTCAATAATCAAACTTCACCACTTCCCAGCTGCCTGAAAACTGCTACAGTCCATCCAATCCTGAAACCAAGAAGAAGCTTTCATCTCCCTATCAGCTATCGTCCCATAAGCCTATTAAATACTTTATGCAAACTAATAGAAAAATCACCCTCTCCCGGGTCGACGATATCGACACAGAACAAAAACTCAACCCTGATCACCAGTTAGGCTTCAGAGCATTGCACGGTGCATCTGGTGTTTAGAATTTCAACCGATATCGCGACCCAATTCAAACAAAATAAAATAAAGGCCATGGCCCTACTGGACATTGAAAAAGCCGTCGACACGGTATGGACAGGAGGGAATATTTCCGATTCCCTCCTACTTTAACCAAAACTTCTATACTCATATCTTTCAAATCGATCCCTTCGCACCAAAATCAACAACTCCCTATCTAACCCTAAACCTATTTTAGCAGGAATCCCACAAGGCAGCGCCCTTGGCCCCGAATTGTTCAACCTTTTCATTAGCAATATCCCCACGTTCCCAAATACACACACAGCATAATACGCCGACGACACCGCAATCTATGCACATTCATTCAACGCCCAAGTAGCCACTAAACAAATACAAATACACATAAACATATTAGAAGCATACTGGAAGAAATGGAAAATAAACATAAACTCCAACAAAATCGAAACCATAGTCTTCACACGTAAATTCACATACAACAGAATAGTCACACCACTTGTAATACACAATCAAAAAATCACACCTACAAACACAGTAAAATACCTCGGAATACAGTTACACAGAACACTAACACACGGCCCACACATCACACATGCATCAAACAAAGCACGCGCCGTCGTTAGCAACCTGTACCCTCTCCTAGTTAAGAACAGTTCTCTATCCATAAAAAACCAAATACTCATATACACATCCATTATCCGTCCCATCATCATGTACGCAGTTCTAGTTTGGTGTAATGCAGCGAACACCACCATACTACAAACGCAACGCCTCCAAAATAAATGCCTACGAATGGCGACCAGCTCTGGAAGGTACACCCGCATCATACAACTTCACGAATCCACTAACATACCATACATGAGAGAATACGTTGAAGACACAACGCAACAATTTTATAAAAACACACTACTCAACTCAAAAACACTTATAAAACATCTGCAGTGTCATGCACCGAACTTTCTTATACGCATATGGGTTAAACCATATCGTAGTTACATTATTTTTCTAATTTATAATATTTGTTCTAACCTTTAGATCGCTTTTACAGTAAATAAATTTCTTAGAATAAATATAAAATGTCAAACTTCAAATTATTTAAGTCTATTTTGTTTCTTTGATAAACAATTGACAGGCGCAGATGATACGATTTATGTAAAAATATATATAATAAGCAGAAATTTATTTTGAAAACAGTACTCTTTTTGGAAAATATGTTCAAACAAAAGTTGTGCTAAATAGAAATACCTTTAATTTTTGCTCATGAAATTTTTCTGTAACTGTTACCATTTTTGAGTAATTGTAGAAACTGCAAAAAATGACTAGAGTAAACAGGCACACCCGCTTTGAATATTTTTTTCAAAAATAGAAGGTGCACACCTCAGGCATATGCAAATTTTAAGTTTAAAGTTTCATAGTTTTAGCTTCTACCGTTTAGGCTGTAGAGAACATACACACACACACACACAGACACACACACACGCACACACACACACACACAGATGGACGTCATTCCAAAAATAGTCGGAGTCGATTCAGGGAAGGTCAAAACGTATATTTCCGTTAAAATCTCGAGATCGAAATTTTTCATGATTACAATACTTACTTATACTTCGTATAAGAAAGTAAAAACATCACACATATTCACGACAATAACACTACACGTAAACTCATACACAAGTTACCCTACCAAAACTTACCCATAGTTCTAGAGGTGTTCCATGAGCAGAACACCTGATACACATACACAACAAATGCACATCCATCATCAATATAAATGTTAATTTTAATTTAGTTAGGCTAGTTTTAAGTTTTAACAAACTACTTCAGGCTACTTCAGGTTAAATGGGTTTTTGTCCCCCCTTTCCCATAAATACAATCCTAACACATTGTAAAAGAAAATTACAACTTGTAACAAAAAACAATAACACAACGAATTAAAGCACATAACGCAATAACACTCGAAAACAGATATACACTCCCCCTGTGAGTAGGAGCTCTGATAAAACCAACCATGTTACGTTATTTTAAGGAAATAATGTATCAATAAAGAAAAGAATAAAGATAATTGAATATGAAATGAATGACTACGGCTCTGTGGGTCGAGCGTTCGAGCCCGGCCGATGCATATTTTGGTTTTTCGAAAATTGTTAAAGTCAGGTCATCGACCAAAAATACTAGTCTCTGCCGATTTTATCCGTCCGTCATCTAGTCAAAACCGAAAATCGGCTTGGATAGTATTTTGTCTTTGATTTCCTCATGTATTCACCTATTGATATAAAAAGGGCCTACATCTCTCATCAAAACACAGTCGATCACCGTATGCTATCAGCCAAGGACCGCACCAACCGTATTCTCCGATATTTACCAGAAGATGCCAAAAGACACTTGGTGAGACAAACTAACTACCGTATCTATTTGTATTGCTGGGCTTAACTGTTCTCCCGGTGTCTTGCCGGCGTTTCCGCCAAAAGATTACCTAGTAGTTTCTTAGTGTAGTACCTGCAGGTGTGTACACCGAAGGTAAACACTGCTTAACTGTTCTCCAGGTGTCTTGCCGGCGTGTCCGCCAAAGGATTACCTAATACTTTCTTATTATAGTACCTGCAGGTGTGTCCACCGAGGGTAAATACTGTCTAATTGTTCTCCAGGTGTCTTGCCAGAGTTTTCGCCAAGAGATTACCTAGTAGTTTCTTACTATAGTACCTGCAGGTGTGTCCGTCGTTTGCGCCAAAGGATTACCTCGTAGCTTCTTATTGTATAACCAGTTGTTTCTACCGAAGATAGAATATATGTAACTGCCTTCTAGGTGTCTCATCAACGATCTAGCATCCGCAACACCGTCTCCGGTAGGGTATGTTAAGTTGTAGCCTGTCTTTTACCGTAAATAAATACTGTTAAAAAACTGAGTTGATTAACTGATAGCACGAAACCTGGGCATAACCTACACCGTGCTATCTGAGACCCGCACGCCCCGTCTCCGCCCCTTTTTCTTACTCCTCCCCTAATACCGTACCATAGATTCCCCTTTTCTTCTGATTGGCGCCCGAGAAAAAATTACCGCAGCGTGCGGAAGGCCAGAAACACGGCCAAAACGACGTTATAGTATGTCCTGTTGTTACTTTACCCATAACTCCGTTGGTGTTCCACGAGCAGATGTTAAGTGTTATGCTGAACCTAGATGTTGTATGCGTGTACATTCTTGGTGAAGCTTAAATATATAGGGAAATTTTCGCTGCAAGTTTTAGTTTTATGTCTTTAATTGCTTTTAGCATGCTGGATACGTTTATTTGTTCGTGGAGTTTTACCGTTCCCACGCATAGTTTTGTAATATCGTCCATTGGTTGGTTCTCCGTAAGTTGTATCGATGATTCTGTTTCTGTTTGTTGTTGTGGACGCCAAACGTCGTCGTTTTGAGAGAAAAGCACGTAAATACTGGCATTGTTTGTAGTATATTTTACGTGATACACCTTGGTGGCGAATCCTTGTATGTAATCCATGAGTTTGGTAGCGTTTTTATGGATGGTTTGAATAACTATCAGTACCCCCACTGACCTCCCGAGGTCTAGTTAAAGTTAGGTGATCGAGTATTCCTCAGAGGGGGGTTGATGGTTGGAGGTTCTTTCTCCATTGGGGTTAGGGTTCCCCCGCTTGACTCCAATTCCGTGGTTCTGGGCTCCGGCTCTTTTTTGGAGAAACAATTCATAAACTCTGAACACATGTTATTTTAAGAATTTATTGTTTAAACAATAAGAAACTGTTTTATGCGGTTACAAACTCATCGTAATCAAAAGAAATGAATAAGCCGAAATAGCTCAGTTGGGAGAGCGTTAGACTGAAGATCTAAAGGTCCCTGGTTCGATCCCTGGTTTCGGCAATTCTTATCCGGTATGGTCTAGTGGCTAGGATAGCTGGCTTTCACCCAGCAGGCTCGGGTTCGATTCCCGGTACCGGATGTTTTTGATGAACGTGCAGTACCAAATTAGATGCAATTAAAATTATATCGTTGTGTGATAATAGTGTGGCTAAATTTAATTTGGTCTTCATTAATACATATACAAGTTTCCGTGGTGTAGTGGTTATCACATCCGCCTAACACGCGGAAGGTCCCCGGTTCGATCCCGGGCGGAAACATTTTTCAATCTCGCATAACTTTTGCGAGGTTGATTTAATGTCACATTATTATCCACATACATATTAAATAAACGTTGCAGAAACTACAAAATCTACATTCGCTTAGTAGCGCCATAACTAGCACATCTTATTGATTGTGACCTCGTCCGAAGTAGATCTCGTCCGAAGAAGATCGTTCGTCCCCGTGCGAAATTTCACCTCAAGAACCAGACCAGGAATCCGACCTAGACTCTACTGGAGAAACCGTGCAGGAAATGAACGTAGACCACCACCTGTATTATCAACACCTGAGCCAGTGCATACGTCAACATCAACTAAAACCACATAAACCGAGGTAAACAAAGTTTTCGCAATGACCAATATTATAAATTCTAGCAATCCGCTATCAAGTAACCACCAACAGTCGTCGAAACACAAAAACGCTTTTAGCATCCCTAAACCAAAGCGCATTGCCCGAACCCCCAAGGAACAGACCCCGATCCAAATTAAAACCCAAAATAAATACACCCCACTACCATAAGAACCCGGAGTCTTAACTTCATGCTGAGTGGACGTATTTGTTTACCATACAGTGCGTACAGCAAAGACAGTTTATTTAAGTAGTAAGTAGTTCAACGACACGTTGGCAAATTTTTGTTCAAAATTGGCCCTAAAGCCAAGGGTACACAACGTCAATAGAAAAATCATCCAATCTAGAAGAACAATTATCGACTCTCCAATTCCAACATCATCCCTTGAGAACCAACACTTACCACTAGTGGGCAGAACAAACCCAAAGTAAGGGTAAGCAAACTGTTTGCTCCCAGAGCCCAAATCCGTCCAAGAGAAGACACCCCAACCGAAGACAGGAACATCAAGATTCCTAGAAGAACCGCAAACCCCGTCGCCACAAACAGGACCACCACACAAACACGAAATATATACCAGTGATTAACCGACAACGACGACACAAACAACGAAGATACAGAAGACGAACGCGACCCACAACCAAACCCAACCCGCAGAATCATCAACCCTGGCGCACCCACAACCACAGACAGCCTAAATACATACATTCAAGACTTCGCCCAGAAGGGCTACTATATAAAATATACAATCAATAACACCAACATCTACATACACGACGAAACAGAATGACAAAATTTCATCACCGGCATCAACACAGACAAAGACTTCCACAGCTACACATATACAAACAGATAAACCAAATCACACGCATTCGTACTAAAGGATCTGAATAACTACCCTGCACTAGCAGAACTCCAAAAAGCTGCGGTCGAGGTGGAAAAAGCTTTCCAAATACATCTTTCACACGAAGGTCATGTGGGAGAGACACCTTAACAAAAAGGTAATAATTTAGTGCCACCGATGTCAACAATGGAGGCACGCCACTGCAAACTGTCGCTACGACCGCGGTGCCTTAAGTGCGCACAGAGTCATCTCACTCAAACATGCACAAAGACGCCAGACACACCAGCTACGTGCGCTAACTGTGCAGGGCCGTATCCAGTGAATTACGTAGAGTGCCCAACGTACTTACAAAAACTACGACAAATCCCCCAAAACATTAATACACTCCAACCCTTACCCAAATACATAGATGCCTCCTCCCTTCCAAGAACCACTGGCAAACACGCTTTTCCAGCCACAACAACAACAACCCCCCAGACACAAAACACTCCCGATTCCTAATACTCAAGATTTCCGCCCTCTATCCACCCCAAAGCGAACCCAACCCTAACCTACACCAACACAAATCCAACCCAAGGAACCTTCCAATTACTTAGACGACATCACCGAGCTATTTGCTGAAATGGAGAAACTAAACGCCACCGTCAACATCTCCAACATGCTCCGAGCCGTAAAAGCTCTAAACGTCACCCTCAATAAGACCACAAACAAAAATAAACACTTTACAATATTCTTACCATTCACAAAAATGTACACACATACAATATTTAAATACAAAAGAACACTAAACATCTGTACATGGAACGCCAACGGAATTATGGGTAAGGTAGGTGAACTCACACATTTTCTCCAAACACACAACATACACATTTGTTTACTCAACGAAACCAAACTCAACCAAACACACAAGTTTAACACACACACACACACACACACACACACAACTCACAGAGCTGATCAACCACATCAGCGAGGGCATTGCAATATTAGTTAAAAACAACATACCATACACCCTGACACCAAACCCTCACACTACACTAGAAACACTGAATATAACACTTGCAGACAACACAGTAATTTACACTGCTTACAACAGACCATTACACAACTTCACACAAACAAACCTCTCCACACTATTAGACAAAAACAAAATATTAGTCGTGGGAGACTTCAACGCGAGACATCTAAATTGGGACAGCAACACTACAAACACTAACGGCCGCACACTCAACACATATATTAATTCACACGTCACAATCATATCGTACCCAAACACACCCACAAACTACCCTTACTTACACAAAATAATTTAACAGTGGCACCTAGTGACGAAGACAAAGAAGAAATGATTGATAAAACGTATGAACAAATACACGTAACACACACCATAAACACACCAACACAAAATAAAATCATACAAGATACACTACACTATTTAAGCACCTCGCATTACACCGACACCAAAACGCTGACCAGACACCTAACAACCCCATCTGATTTAGCCAAAATAATCAAAACATCCAATCGCAAAACTTCCGGCCCAGACCTAATTGATAACCTTTTAGTGAAAAACCTATCCAAAAAATCCATCGTTCAACTACATTACATCATAAATTCAATAATCAAACTTCACCACTTCCCAGCTGCCTGAAAACTACTACAGTCCATCCAATCCTGAAACCAAGAAGAAGCTCTCATCTCCCTATCAGCTATCGTCACATAAGCCTATTAAATACTTTATCCAAACTAACAGAAAAATCATCCTCTCCCAGGTCGACGATATCGACACAGAACAAAAACTCAACCCTGATCACCAGTTTGGCTTCAGAGCATTGCACGGTGCATCTGGTGTACAGGATTGCAACTGATATCGCGACCCAATTCAACCAAAATAAAATAAGGGCCATGGCCCTACTGGACATTGAAACAGCTGTCGACACGGTATGGACAGGAGGGAATATTTCCGATTCCCTCCTACTTTAACCAAAACTTCTATACTTCTTTCAAATCGATCCTTTCGCACCAAAATCAACAACTCCCTATCTAACCCTAAACCTATTTTAGCAGGAATCCCACAAGGCAGCGTCCTTGGCCCCGAATTGTTCAACCTTTTCATTAGCAATATCCCCACGTTCCCAAATACACACACAGCATAATACGCCGACGACACCGCAATCTATGCACATTCATTCAACGCCCAAGTAGCCACTAAACAAATACACATAAACATATTAGAAGCATACTGGAAGAAATGGAAAATAAACATAAACTCCAACAAAATCGAAACCATAGTCTTCACACGTAAATTCACATACAACAGAATAGTCACACCACTTGTAATACACAATCAAAAAATCACACCCACAAACACAGTAAAATACCTCGGAATACAGTTACACAAAACACTAAGACACGGCCCACACATCACACATGCATCAAACAAAGCACGCGCCGTCGTTAGCAACCTGTACCCTCTCCTAGTTAAGAACAGTCCATAAAAAACCAAATACTCATATACACATCCATTATCCGTCCCATCATCATGTACGCAGTTCTAGTTTGGTGTAATGCAGCGAACACCACCATACTACAAACGCAACGCCTCCAAAATAAATGCCTACGAATGGCGACCAGCTCTGGAAGGTACACCCGCATCATACAACTTCACGAATCCACTAACATACCATACATGAGAGAATACGTTGAAGACACAACGCAACAATTTTATAAAAACACACTACTCAACTCAAACACACTTATAAAACATCTGCAGTGTCATGCACCGAACTTTCTTATACGCATATGGGTTAAACCATATCGTAGTTACATTATTTTTCTAATTTATAATATTTGTTCTAACCTTTAGATCGCTTTTACAGTAAATAAATTTCTTAGAATAAATATAAAATGTCAAACTTCAAATTATTTAAGTCTATTTTGTTTCTTTAATAAACAATTGACAGGTGCAGATGATACGATTTATGTAAAAATATATATAATAAGCAGAAATTTATTTTGAAAACAGTACTCTTTTTGGAAAATATGATCAAACTAAAGTTGTGCTAAATAGAAATACCTTTAATTTTTGCTCATGAAATTTTTCTGTAACTGTTACCATTTTTGAGTAATTGTAGAAACTGCAAAAAATGACTAGAGTAAACAGGCACACCCGCTTTGAATATTTTTTTCAAAAATAGAAGGTGCACACCTCAGGCATATGCAAATTTTAAGTTTAAAGTTTCATAGTATTAGCTTCAACCGTTTAGGCTGTAGAGAACATACACACACACACACACACACAGACACACACACACACGCACACACACACACACACACACACACACACAGATGGACGTCATTCCAAAAATAGTCGGAGTCGATTCAGGGAAGGTCAAAACGTATATTTCCGTTAAAATCTCGAGATCGAAATTTTTCATGATTACAATACTTACTTATACTTCGTATAAGAAAGTAAAAACATCACACATATTCACGACAATAACACTACACGTAAACTCATACACAAGTTACCCTACCAAAACTTACCCATAGTTCTAGAGGTGTTCCATGAGCAGAACACCTGATACACATACACAACAAATGCACATCCATCATCAATATAAATGTTAATTTTAATTTAGTTAGGCTAGTTTTAAGTTTTAACAAACTACTTCAGGCTACTTCAGGTTAAATGGGTTTTTGTCCCCCCTTTCCCATAAATACAATCCTAACACATTGTAAAAGAAAATTACAACTTGTAACAAAAAACAATAACACAACGAATTAAAGCACATAACGCAATAACACTCGAAAACAGATATACACTCCCCCTGTGAGTAGGAGCTCTGATAAAACCAACCATGTTACGTTATTTTAAGGAAATAATGTATCAATAAAGAAAAGAATAAAGATAATTGAATATGAAATGAATGACTACGGCTCTGTGGGTCGAGCGTTCGAGCCCGGCCGATGCATATTTTGGTTTTTCGAAAATTGTTAAAGTCAGGTCATCGACCAAAAATACTAGTCTCTGCCGATTTTATCCGTCCGTCATCTAGTCAAAACCGAAAATCGGCTTGGATAGTATTTTGTCTTTGATTTCCTCATGTATTCACCTATTGATATAAAAAGGGCCTACATCTCTCATCAAAACACAGTCGATCACCGTATGCTATCAGCCAAGGACCGCACCAACCGTATTCTCCGATATTTACCAGAAGATGCCAAAAGACACTTGGTGAGACAAACTAACTACCGTATCTATTTGTATTGCTGGGCTTAACTGTTCTCCCGGTGTCTTGCCGGCGTTTCCGCCAAAAGATTACCTAGTAGTTTCTTAGTGTAGTACCTGCAGGTGTGTACACCGAGGGTAAACACTGCTTAACTGTTCTCCAGGTGTCTTGCCGGCGTGTCCGCCAAAGGATTACCTAATACTTTCTTATTATAGTACCTGCAGGTGTGTCCACCGAGGGTAAATACTGTCTAATTGTTCTCCAGGTGTCTTGCCAGAGTTTTCGCCAAGAGATTACCTAGTAGTTTCTTATTATAGTACCTGCAGGTGTGTCCGTCGATTGCGCCAAAGGATTACCTCGTAGCTTCTTATTGTATAACCAGTTGTTTCTACCGAAGATAGAATTTATGTAACTGCCGAGAAAAAATTACCGCAGCGTGCGGAAGGCCAGTAACGCGGCCAAAACGACGTTATAGTATGTCGTGTTGTTACTTTACCCATAACTCCGTTGGTGTTCCACGAGCAGATGTTAAGTGTTATGCTGTACCTAGATGTTGTATGCGTGTACATTCTTGGCGAAGCTTAAATATATAGGGAAATTTTCGCTGCAAGTTTTAGTTTTATGTCTTTAATTGCTTTTAGCATGCTGGATACGTTTATTTGTTCGTGGAGTTTTACCGTTCCCACGCATAGTTTTGTAATATCGTCCATTGGTTGGTTCTCCGTAAGTTGTATCGATGATTCTGTTTCTGTTTGTTGTTGTGGACGCCAAACGTCGTCGTTTTGAGAGAAAAGCACGTAAATACTGGCATTGTTTGTAGTATATTTTACGTGATACACCTTGGTGGCGAATCCTTGTATGTAATCCATGAGTTTGGTAGCGTTTTTATGGATGGTTTGAATAACTATCAGTACCCCCACTGACCTCCCGAGGTCTAGTTAAAGTTAGGTGATCGAGTATTCCTCAGAGGGGGGTTGATGGTTGGAGGTTCTTTCTCCATTGGGGTTAGGGTTCCCCCGCTTGACTCCGATTCCATGGTTCTGGGCTCCGGCTCTTTGTTGGAGAAACAATTCATAAACTCTGAACACATGTTATTTTAAGAATTTATTGTTTAAACAATAAGAAACTGTTTTATGCGGTTACAAACTCATCGTAATCAAAAGAAATGAATAAGCCGAAATAGCTCAGTTGGGAGAGCGTTAGACTGAAGATCTAAAGGTCCCTGGTTCGATCCCTGGTTTCGGCAATTCTTATCCGGTATGGTCTAGTGGCTAGGATAGCTGGCTTTCACCCAGCAGGCTCGGGTTCGATTCCCGGTACCGTATGTTTTTGATGAACGTGCAGTACCAAATTAGATGCAATTAAAATTATATCGTTGTGTGATAATAGTGTGGCTAAATTTAATTTGGTCTTCATTAATACATATACAAGTTTCCGTGGTGTAGTGGTTATCACATCCGCCTAACACGCGGAAGGTCCCCGGTTCGATCCCGGGCGGAAACATTTTTCAATCTCGCATAACTATTGCGAGGTTGATTTAATGTCACATTATTATCCACATACATATTAAATAAACGTTGCAGAAACTACAAAATCTACATTCGCTTAGTAGCGCCATAACTAGCACATCTTATTGATTGTGACCTCGTCCGAAGTAGATCTCGTCCGAAGAAGATTGTTCGTCCCCGTGCGAAATTTCACCTCAAGAACCAGACCAGGAATCCGACCTAGACTCTACTGGAGAAACCGTGCAGGAAATGAACGTAGACCACCACCTGTAATATCAACACCTGAGCCAGTGCATACGTCAACATCAACAAAAAACCACATAAACCGAGGTAAACAAAGTTTTCGCAATGACCAATATTATAAATTCTAGCAATCCGCTATCAAGTAACCACCAACAGTCGTCGAAACACAAAAACGCTTTTAGCATCCCTAAACCAAAGCGCATTGCCCGAACCCCCAAGGAACAGACCCCGATCCAAATTAAAACCCAAAATAAATACACCCCACTACCATAAGAACCCGGAGTCTTAACTTCATGCTGAGTGGACGTATTTGTTTACCATACAGAGCGTACAGCAAAGACAGTTTATTTAAGTAGTAAGTAGTTCAACGACACGTTAGCAAATTTTTGTTCAAAATTGGCCCTAAAGCCAAAGGTACACAACGTCAATAGTAAAATCATCCAATCTAGAAGAACAATTATCGACTCTCCAATTCCAACATCATCCCTTGAGAGCCTCCCGGGGACTTTCGATTTTTCTCATCAAGAACCGTTCCCTCACTTAGATCTAGATTCAAGTGAGGAGATAATCGTCCCAATGGAGGACAAACCATCCAACACGCACCATAGTGTAGACCCGGACCCACCAACACTTACCACTAGTGGGCAGAATAAACCCAAAGTAAGGGTAAGCAAACTGTTTGCTCCCAGAGCCCAAATCCGTCCAAGAGAAGACACCCCAACCGAAGACAGGAACATCAAGATTCCTAGAAGAACCGCAAACCCCGTCGCCACAAACAGGACCACCACACAAACACGAAATATATACCAGTGATTAACCGACAACGACGACACAAACAACGAAGATACAGAAGACGAACGCGACCCACAACCAAACCCAACCCGCAGAATCATCAACCCTGGCGCACCCACAACCACAGACAGCCTAAAACATACATTCAAGACTTCGCCCAACAGGGCTACTACATAAAATATACAATCAATAACACCAACATCTACATACACGACGAAACAGAATGACAAAATTTCATCACCGGCATCAACACAGACAAAGACTTCCACAGCTACACATATACAAACAGATAAACCAAAACACACGCATTCGTACTAAAGGATCTGAATAACTACCCTGCACTAGCAGAACTCCAAAAAGCTGCGGTCGAGGTGGAAAAAGCTTTCCGAATGCGGAACACCCGGCGTCCCATATTTCTCATCACTACAACAAACAACCACACACTAAACCAGCTTAACGGGCACACAAGTACCAAATACATCTTTCACACGAAGGTCATGTGGGAGAGACACCTTAACAAAAAGGTAATAATTTAGTGCCACCGATGTCAACAATGGAGGCACGCCACTGCAAACTGTCGCTACGACCGCGGTGCCTTAAGTGCGCACAGAGTCATCTGACTCAAACTTACACAAAGACGCCAGACACACCAGCTACGTGCGCTAACTGTGCAGGGCCGTATCCAGCGAATTACGTAGAGTGCCTAATGTACTTACAAAAACTACGACAAATCCCCCAAAACATTAATACACTCCAACCCTTACCCAAATACATAGATGCCTCCTCCCTTCCAAGAACCACTGGCAAACACGTTTTTCCAGCCACAACAACAACAACCCCCCAGACACAAAACACTCCCGATTCCTAATACTCAAGATTTCCGCCGTCTATCCACCCCAAAGCGAACCCAACCCTAACCTACACCAACACAAATCCAACCCAAGGAACCTTCCAATTACTTAGACGACATCACCGAGCTATTTGCTGAAATGGAGAAACTAAACGCCACCGTCAACATCTCCAACATGCTCCGAGCCGTAAAAGCTCTAAACGTCACCCTCAATAAGACCACAAACAAAAATAAACACTTTACAATATTCTTACCATTCACAAAAATGTACACACATACAATATTTAAATACAAAAGAACACTAAACATCTGTACATGGAACGCCAACGGAAATATGGGTAAAATAGGTGAACTCACACATTTTCTCCAAACACACAACATACACATTTGTTTACTCAACGAAACCAAACTTAACCAAACACACAAGTTTAACACACACACACACACTCACACACACACACACACACACAACTCACAGAGCTGATCAACCACATCAGCGAGGGCATTGCAATATTAGTTAAAAACAACATACCATACACCCTGACACCAAACCCTCACACTACACTAGAAACACTGAATATAACACTTGCAGACAACACAGTAATTTACACTGCTAACAACAGACCATTAAACAACTTCACACAAACAAACCTCTCCACACTATTACACAAAAACAAAATATTAGTCGTGGGAGACTTCAACGCGAGACATCTAAATTGGGACAGCAATACTACAAACACTAACGGCCGCACACTCAACACATATATTAATTCACACGTCACAATCATATCGTACCCAAACACACCCACAAACTACCCTTACTTACACAAAATAATTTAACAGTGGCACCTAGTGACGAAAACAAAGAAGAAATGATTGATAAAACGTATGAACAAATACACGAAACACACACCATAAACACACCAACACAAAATAAAATCATACAAGATACACTACACTATTTAAGCACCTCGCATAACACCGACACCAAAACGCAGACCAGACACCTAACAACCCCATCTGATTTAGCCAAAATAATCAAAACATCCAATCGCAAAACTTCCGGCCCAGACCTAATTGATAACTTTTTAGTGAAAAACCTATCCAAAAAATCCATCGTTCAACTACATTACATCATAAATTCAATAATCAAACTTCACCACTTCCCAGCTGCCTGAAAACTGCTACAGTCCATCCAATCCTGAAACCAAGAAGAAGCTTTCATCTCCCTATCAGCTATCGTCCCATAAGCCTATTAAATACTTTATGCAAACTAATAGAAAAATCACCCTCTCCCGGGTCGACGATATCGACACAGAACAAAAACTCAACCCTGATCACCAGTTAGGCTTCAGAGCATTGCACGGTGCATCTGGTGTTTAGAATTTCAACCGATATCGCGACCCAATTCAAACAAAATAAAATAAAGGCCATGGCCCTACTGGACATTGAAAAAGCCGTCGACACGGTATGGACAGGAGGGAATATTTCCGATTCCCTCCTACTTTAACCAAAACTTCTATACTCATATCTTTCAAATCGATCCCTTCGCACCAAAATCAACAACTCCCTATCTAACCCTAAACCTATTTTAGCAGGAATCCCACAAGGCAGCGCCCTTGGCCCCGAATTGTTCAACCTTTTCATTAGCAATATCCCCACGTTCCCAAATACACACACAGCATAATACGCCGACGACACCGCAATCTATGCACATTCATTCAACGCCCAAGTAGCCACTAAACAAATACAAATACACATAAACATATTAGAAGCATACTGGAAGAAATGGAAAATAAACATAAACTCCAACAAAATCGAAACCATAGTCTTCACACGTAAATTCACATACAACAGAATAGTCACACCACTTGTAATACACAATCAAAAAATCACACCTACAAACACAGTAAAATACCTCGGAATACAGTTACACAGAACACTAACACACGGCCCACACATCACACATGCATCAAACAAAGCACGCGCCGTCGTTAGCAACCTGTACCCTCTCCTAGTTAAGAACAGTTCTCTATCCATAAAAAACCAAATACTCATATACACATCCATTATCCGTCCCATCATCATGTACGCAGTTCTAGTTTGGTGTAATGCAGCGAACACCACCATACTACAAACGCAACGCCTCCAAAATAAATGCCTACGAATGGCGACCAGCTCTGGAAGGTACACCCGCATCATACAACTTCACGAATCCACTAACATACCATACATGAGAGAATACGTTGAAGACACAACGCAACAATTTTATAAAAACACACTACTCAACTCAAAAACACTTATAAAACATCTGCAGTGTCATGCACCGAACTTTCTTATACGCATATGGGTTAAACCATATCGTAGTTACATTATTTTTCTAATTTATAATATTTGTTCTAACCTTTAGATCGCTTTTACAGTAAATAAATTTCTTAGAATAAATATAAAATGTCAAACTTCAAATTATTTAAGTCTATTTTGTTTCTTTGATAAACAATTGACAGGCGCAGATGATACGATTTATGTAAAAATATATATAATAAGCAGAAATTTATTTTGAAAACAGTACTCTTTTTGGAAAATATGTTCAAACAAAAGTTGTGCTAAATAGAAATACCTTTAATTTTTGCTCATGAAATTTTTCTGTAACTGTTACCATTTTTGAGTAATTGTAGAAACTGCAAAAAATGACTAGAGTAAACAGGCACACCCGCTTTGAATATTTTTTTCAAAAATAGAAGGTGCACACCTCAGGCATATGCAAATTTTAAGTTTAAAGTTTCATAGTTTTAGCTTCTACCGTTTAGGCTGTAGAGAACATACACACACACACACACAGACACACACACACGCACACACACACACACACAGATGGACGTCATTCCAAAAATAGTCGGAGTCGATTCAGGGAAGGTCAAAACGTATATTTCCGTTAAAATCTCGAGATCGAAATTTTTCATGATTACAATACTTACTTATACTTCGTATAAGAAAGTAAAAACATCACACATATTCACGACAATAACACTACACGTAAACTCATACACAAGTTACCCTACCAAAACTTACCCATAGTTCTAGAGGTGTTCCATGAGCAGAACACCTGATACACATACACAACAAATGCACATCCATCATCAATATAAATGTTAATTTTAATTTAGTTAGGCTAGTTTTAAGTTTTAACAAACTACTTCAGGCTACTTCAGGTTAAATGGGTTTTTGTCCCCCCTTTCCCATAAATACAATCCTAACACATTGTAAAAGAAAATTACAACTTGTAACAAAAAACAATAACACAACGAATTAAAGCACATAACGCAATAACACTCGAAAACAGATATACACTCCCCCTGTGAGTAGGAGCTCTGATAAAACCAACCATGTTACGTTATTTTAAGGAAATAATGTATCAATAAAGAAAAGAATAAAGATAATTGAATATGAAATGAATGACTACGGCTCTGTGGGTCGAGCGTTCGAGCCCGGCCGATGCATATTTTGGTTTTTCGAAAATTGTTAAAGTCAGGTCATCGACCAAAAATACTAGTCTCTGCCGATTTTATCCGTCCGTCATCTAGTCAAAACCGAAAATCGGCTTGGATAGTATTTTGTCTTTGATTTCCTCATGTATTCACCTATTGATATAAAAAGGGCCTACATCTCTCATCAAAACACAGTCGATCACCGTATGCTATCAGCCAAGGACCGCACCAACCGTATTCTCCGATATTTACCAGAAGATGCCAAAAGACACTTGGTGAGACAAACTAACTACCGTATCTATTTGTATTGCTGGGCTTAACTGTTCTCCCGGTGTCTTGCCGGCGTTTCCGCCAAAAGATTACCTAGTAGTTTCTTAGTGTAGTACCTGCAGGTGTGTACACCGAAGGTAAACACTGCTTAACTGTTCTCCAGGTGTCTTGCCGGCGTGTCCGCCAAAGGATTACCTAATACTTTCTTATTATAGTACCTGCAGGTGTGTCCACCGAGGGTAAATACTGTCTAATTGTTCTCCAGGTGTCTTGCCAGAGTTTTCGCCAAGAGATTACCTAGTAGTTTCTTACTATAGTACCTGCAGGTGTGTCCGTCGTTTGCGCCAAAGGATTACCTCGTAGCTTCTTATTGTATAACCAGTTGTTTCTACCGAAGATAGAATATATGTAACTGCCTTCTAGGTGTCTCATCAACGATCTAGCATCCGCAACACCGTCTCCGGTAGGGTATGTTAAGTTGTAGCCTGTCTTTTACCGTAAATAAATACTGTTAAAAAACTGAGTTGATTAACTGATAGCACGAAACCTGGGCATAACCTACACCGTGCTATCTGAGACCCGCACGCCCCGTCTCCGCCCCTTTTTCTTACTCCTCCCCTAATACCGTACCATAGATTCCCCTTTTCTTCTGATTGGCGCCCGAGAAAAAATTACCGCAGCGTGCGGAAGGCCAGAAACACGGCCAAAACGACGTTATAGTATGTCCTGTTGTTACTTTACCCATAACTCCGTTGGTGTTCCACGAGCAGATGTTAAGTGTTATGCTGAACCTAGATGTTGTATGCGTGTACATTCTTGGTGAAGCTTAAATATATAGGGAAATTTTCGCTGCAAGTTTTAGTTTTATGTCTTTAATTGCTTTTAGCATGCTGGATACGTTTATTTGTTCGTGGAGTTTTACCGTTCCCACGCATAGTTTTGTAATATCGTCCATTGGTTGGTTCTCCGTAAGTTGTATCGATGATTCTGTTTCTGTTTGTTGTTGTGGACGCCAAACGTCGTCGTTTTGAGAGAAAAGCACGTAAATACTGGCATTGTTTGTAGTATATTTTACGTGATACACCTTGGTGGCGAATCCTTGTATGTAATCCATGAGTTTGGTAGCGTTTTTATGGATGGTTTGAATAACTATCAGTACCCCCACTGACCTCCCGAGGTCTAGTTAAAGTTAGGTGATCGAGTATTCCTCAGAGGGGGGTTGATGGTTGGAGGTTCTTTCTCCATTGGGGTTAGGGTTCCCCCGCTTGACTCCAATTCCGTGGTTCTGGGCTCCGGCTCTTTTTTGGAGAAACAATTCATAAACTCTGAACACATGTTATTTTAAGAATTTATTGTTTAAACAATAAGAAACTGTTTTATGCGGTTACAAACTCATCGTAATCAAAAGAAATGAATAAGCCGAAATAGCTCAGTTGGGAGAGCGTTAGACTGAAGATCTAAAGGTCCCTGGTTCGATCCCTGGTTTCGGCAATTCTTATCCGGTATGGTCTAGTGGCTAGGATAGCTGGCTTTCACCCAGCAGGCTCGGGTTCGATTCCCGGTACCGGATGTTTTTGATGAACGTGCAGTACCAAATTAGATGCAATTAAAATTATATCGTTGTGTGATAATAGTGTGGCTAAATTTAATTTGGTCTTCATTAATACATATACAAGTTTCCGTGGTGTAGTGGTTATCACATCCGCCTAACACGCGGAAGGTCCCCGGTTCGATCCCGGGCGGAAACATTTTTCAATCTCGCATAACTTTTGCGAGGTTGATTTAATGTCACATTATTATCCACATACATATTAAATAAACGTTGCAGAAACTACAAAATCTACATTCGCTTAGTAGCGCCATAACTAGCACATCTTATTGATTGTGACCTCGTCCGAAGTAGATCTCGTCCGAAGAAGATCGTTCGTCCCCGTGCGAAATTTCACCTCAAGAACCAGACCAGGAATCCGACCTAGACTCTACTGGAGAAACCGTGCAGGAAATGAACGTAGACCACCACCTGTATTATCAACACCTGAGCCAGTGCATACGTCAACATCAACTAAAACCACATAAACCGAGGTAAACAAAGTTTTCGCAATGACCAATATTATAAATTCTAGCAATCCGCTATCAAGTAACCACCAACAGTCGTCGAAACACAAAAACGCTTTTAGCATCCCTAAACCAAAGCGCATTGCCCGAACCCCCAAGGAACAGACCCCGATCCAAATTAAAACCCAAAATAAATACACCCCACTACCATAAGAACCCGGAGTCTTAACTTCATGCTGAGTGGACGTATTTGTTTACCATACAGTGCGTACAGCAAAGACAGTTTATTTAAGTAGTAAGTAGTTCAACGACACGTTGGCAAATTTTTGTTCAAAATTGGCCCTAAAGCCAAGGGTACACAACGTCAATAGAAAAATCATCCAATCTAGAAGAACAATTATCGACTCTCCAATTCCAACATCATCCCTTGAGAACCAACACTTACCACTAGTGGGCAGAACAAACCCAAAGTAAGGGTAAGCAAACTGTTTGCTCCCAGAGCCCAAATCCGTCCAAGAGAAGACACCCCAACCGAAGACAGGAACATCAAGATTCCTAGAAGAACCGCAAACCCCGTCGCCACAAACAGGACCACCACACAAACACGAAATATATACCAGTGATTAACCGACAACGACGACACAAACAACGAAGATACAGAAGACGAACGCGACCCACAACCAAACCCAACCCGCAGAATCATCAACCCTGGCGCACCCACAACCACAGACAGCCTAAATACATACATTCAAGACTTCGCCCAGAAGGGCTACTATATAAAATATACAATCAATAACACCAACATCTACATACACGACGAAACAGAATGACAAAATTTCATCACCGGCATCAACACAGACAAAGACTTCCACAGCTACACATATACAAACAGATAAACCAAATCACACGCATTCGTACTAAAGGATCTGAATAACTACCCTGCACTAGCAGAACTCCAAAAAGCTGCGGTCGAGGTGGAAAAAGCTTTCCAAATACATCTTTCACACGAAGGTCATGTGGGAGAGACACCTTAACAAAAAGGTAATAATTTAGTGCCACCGATGTCAACAATGGAGGCACGCCACTGCAAACTGTCGCTACGACCGCGGTGCCTTAAGTGCGCACAGAGTCATCTCACTCAAACATGCACAAAGACGCCAGACACACCAGCTACGTGCGCTAACTGTGCAGGGCCGTATCCAGTGAATTACGTAGAGTGCCCAACGTACTTACAAAAACTACGACAAATCCCCCAAAACATTAATACACTCCAACCCTTACCCAAATACATAGATGCCTCCTCCCTTCCAAGAACCACTGGCAAACACGCTTTTCCAGCCACAACAACAACAACCCCCCAGACACAAAACACTCCCGATTCCTAATACTCAAGATTTCCGCCCTCTATCCACCCCAAAGCGAACCCAACCCTAACCTACACCAACACAAATCCAACCCAAGGAACCTTCCAATTACTTAGACGACATCACCGAGCTATTTGCTGAAATGGAGAAACTAAACGCCACCGTCAACATCTCCAACATGCTCCGAGCCGTAAAAGCTCTAAACGTCACCCTCAATAAGACCACAAACAAAAATAAACACTTTACAATATTCTTACCATTCACAAAAATGTACACACATACAATATTTAAATACAAAAGAACACTAAACATCTGTACATGGAACGCCAACGGAATTATGGGTAAGGTAGGTGAACTCACACATTTTCTCCAAACACACAACATACACATTTGTTTACTCAACGAAACCAAACTCAACCAAACACACAAGTTTAACACACACACATACACAACTCACAGAGCTGATCAACCACATCAGGGCCCAGTTCTCTACGAGGGCATTGCAATATTAGTTAAAAACAACATACCATACACCCTGACACCAAACCCTCACACTACACTAGAAACACTGAATATAACACTTGCAGACAACACAGTAATTTACACTGCTTACAACAGACCATTACACAACTTCACACAAACAAACCTCTCCACACTATTAGACAAAAACAAAATATTAGTCGTGGGAGACTTCAACGCGAGACATCTAAATTGGGACAGCAACACTACAAACACTAACGGCCGCACACTCAACACATATATTAATTCACACGTCACAATCATATCGTACCCAAACACACCCACAAACTACCCTTACTTACACAAAATAATTTAACAGTGGCACCTAGTGACGAAGACAAAGAAGAAATGATTGATAAAACGTATGAACAAATACACGTAACACACACCATAAACACACCAACACAAAATAAAATCATACAAGATACACTACACTATTTAAGCACCTCGCATTACACCGACACCAAAACGCTGACCAGACACCTAACAACCCCATCTGATTTAGCCAAAATAATCAAAACATCCAATCGCAAAACTTCCGGCCCAGACCTAATTGATAACCTTTTAGTGAAAAACCTATCCAAAAAATCCATCGTTCAACTACATTACATCATAAATTCAATAATCAAACTTCACCACTTCCCAGCTGCCTGAAAACTACTACAGTCCATCCAATCCTGAAACCAAGAAGAAGCTCTCATCTCCCTATCAGCTATCGTCACATAAGCCTATTAAATACTTTATCCAAACTAACAGAAAAATCATCCTCTCCCAGGTCAACGATATCGACACAGAACAAAAACTCAACCCTGATCACCAGTTTGGCTTCAGAGCATTGCACGGTGCATCTGGTGTACAGGATTGCAACTGATATCGCGACCCAATTCAACCAAAATAAAATAAGGGCCATGGCCCTACTGGACATTGAAAAAGCTGTCGACACGGTATGGACAGGAGGGAATATTTCCGATTCCCTCCTACTTTAACCAAAACTTCTATACTTCTTTCAAATCGATCCTTTCGCACCAAAATCAACAACTCCCTATCTAACCCTAAACCTATTTTAGCAGGAATCCCACAAGGCAGCGTCCTTGGCCCCGAATTATTCAACCTTTTCATTAGCAATATCCCCACGTTCCCAAATACACACACAGCATAATACGCCGACGACACCGCAATCTATGCACATTCATTCAACGCCCAAGTAGCCACTAAACAAATACACATAAACATATTAGAAGCATACTGGAAGAAATGGAAAATAAACATAAACTCCAACAAAATCGAAACCATAGTCTTCACACGTAAATTCACATACAACAGAATAGTCACACCACTTGTAATACACAATCAAAAAATCACACCTACAAACACAGTAAAATACCTCGGAATACAGTTACACAGAACACTAACACACGGCCCACACATCACACATGCATCAAACAAAGCACGCGCCGTCGTTAGCAACCTGTACCCTCTCCTAGTTAAGAACAGTTCTCTATCCATAAAAAACCAAATACTCATATACACATCCATTATCCGTCCCATCATCATGTACGCAGTTCTAGTTTGGTGTAATGCAGCGAACACCACCATACTACAAACGCAACGCCTCCAAAATAAATGCCTACGAATGGCGACCAGCTCTGGAAGGTACACCCGCATCATACAACTTCACGAATCCACTAACATACCATACATGAGAGAATACGTTGAAGACACAACGCAACAATTTTATAAAAACACACTACTCAACTCAAAAACACTTATAAAACATCTGCAGTGTCATGCACCGAACTTTCTTATGCGCATATGGGTTAAACCATATCGTAGTTACATTATTTTTCTAATTTATAATATTTGTTCTAACCTTTAGATCGCTTTTACAGTAAATAAATTTCTTAGAATAAATATAAAATGTCAAACTTCAAATTATTTAAGTCTATTTTGTTTCTTTGATAAACAATTGACAGGCGCAGATGATACGATTTATGTAAAAATATATATAATAAGCAGAAATTTATTTTGAAAACAGTACTCTTTTTGGAAAATATGTTCAAACAAAAGTTGTGCTAAATAGAAATACCTTTAATTTTTGATCATGAAATTTTTCTGTAACTGTTACCATTTTTGAGTAATTGTAGAAACTGCAAAAAATGACTAGAGTAAACAGGCACACCCGCTTTGAATATTTTTTTCAAAAATAAAAGGTGCACACCTCAGGCATATGCAAATTTTAAGTTTAAAGTTTCATAGTTTTAGCTTCTACCGTTTAGGCTGTAGAGAACATACACACACACACAGACACACACACACGCACACACACACACACACACACAGATGGACGTCATTCCAAAAATAGTCGGAGTCGATTCAGGGAAGGTCAAAACGTATATTTCCGTTAAAATCTCGAGATCGAAATTTTTCATGATTACAATACTTACTTATACTTCGTATAAGAAAGTAAAAACATCACACATATTCACGACAATAACACTACACGTAAACTCATACACAAGTTACCCTACCAAAACTTACCCATAGTTCTAGAGGTGTTCCATGAGCAGAACACCTGATACACATACACAACAAATGCACATCCATCATCAATATAAATGTTAATTTTAATTTAGTTAGGCTAGTTTTAAGTTTTAACAAACTACTTCAGGCTACTTCAGGTTAAATGGGTTTTTGTCCCCCCTTTCCCATAAATACAATCCTAACACATTGTAAAAGAAAATTACAACTTGTAACAAAAAACAATAACACAACGAATTAAAGCACATAACGCAATAACACTCGAAAACAGATATACACTCCCCCTGTGAGTAGGAGCTCTGATAAAACCAACCATGTTACGTTATTTTAAGGAAATAATGTATCAATAAAGAAAAGAATAAAGATAATTGAATATGAAATGAATGACTACGGCTCTGTGGGTCGAGCGTTCGAGCCCGGCCGATGCATATTTTGGTTTTTCGAAAATTGTTAAAGTCAGGTCATCGACCAAAAATACTAGTCTCTGCCGATTTTATCCGTCCGTCATCTAGTCAAAACCGAAAATCGGCTTGGATAGTATTTTGTCTTTGATTTCCTCATGTATTCACCTATTGATATAAAAAGGGCCTACATCTCTCATCAAAACACAGTCGATCACCGTATGCTATCAGCCAAGGACCGCACCAACCGTATTCTCCGATATTTACCAGAAGATGCCAAAAGACACTTGGTGAGACAAACTAACTACCGTATCTATTTGTATTGCTGGGCTTAACTGTTCTCCCGGTGTCTTGCCGGCGTTTCCGCCAAAAGATTACCTAGTAGTTTCTTAGTGTAGTACCTGCAGGTGTGTACACCGAAGGTAAACACTGCTTAACTGTTCTCCAGGTGTCTTGCCGGCGTGTCCGCCAAAGGATTACCTAATACTTTCTTATTATAGTACCTGCAGGTGTGTCCACCGAGGGTAAATACTGTCTAATTGTTCTCCAGGTGTCTTGCCAGAGTTTTCGCCAAGAGATTACCTAGTAGTTTCTTACTATAGTACCTGCAGGTGTGTCCGTCGTTTGCGCCAAAGGATTACCTCGTAGCTTCTTATTGTATAACCAGTTGTTTCTACCGAAGATAGAATATATGTAACTGCCTTCTAGGTGTCTCATCAACGATCTAGCATCCGCAACACCGTCTCCGGTAGGGTATGTTAAGTTGTAGCCTGTCTTTTACCGTAAATAAATACTGTTAAAAAACTGAGTTGATTAACTGATAGCACGAAACCTGGGCATAACCTACACCGTGCTATCTGAGACCCGCACGCCCCGTCTCCGCCCCTTTTTCTTACTCCTCCCCTAATACCGTACCATAGATTCCCCTTTTCTTCTGATTGGCGCCCGAGAAAAAATTACCGCAGCGTGCGGAAGGCCAGAAACACGGCCAAAACGACGTTATAGTATGTCCTGTTGTTACTTTACCCATAACTCCGTTGGTGTTCCACGAGCAGATGTTAAGTGTTATGCTGAACCTAGATGTTGTATGCGTGTACATTCTTGGTGAAGCTTAAATATATAGGGAAATTTTCGCTGCAAGTTTTAGTTTTATGTCTTTAATTGCTTTTAGCATGCTGGATACGTTTATTTGTTCGTGGAGTTTTACCGTTCCCACGCATAGTTTTGTAATATCGTCCATTGGTTGGTTCTCCGTAAGTTGTATCGATGATTCTGTTTCTGTTTGTTGTTGTGGACGCCAAACGGCGTCGTTTTGAGAGAAAAGCACGTAAATACTGGCATTGTTTGTAGTATATTTTACGTGATACACCTTGGTGGCGAATCCTTGTATGTAATCCATGAGTTTGGTAGCGTTTTTATGGATGGTTTGAATAACTATCAGTACCCCCACTGACCTCCCGAGGTCTAGTTAAAGTTAGGTGATCGAGTATTCCTCAGAGGGGGGTTGATGGTTGGAGGTTCTTTCTCCATTGGGGTTAGGGTTCCCCCGCTTGACTCCAATTCCGTGGTTCTGGGCTCCGGCTCTTTTTTGGAGAAACAATTCATAAACTCTGAACACATGTTATTTTAAGAATTTATTGTTTAAACAATAAGAAACTGTTTTATGCGGTTACAAACTCATCGTAATCAAAAGAAATGAATAAGCCGAAATAGCTCAGTTAGGAGAGCGTTAGACTGAAGATCTAAAGGTCCCTGGTTCGATCCCTGGTTTCGGCAATTCTTATCCGGTATGGTCTAGTGGCTAGGATAGCTGGCTTTCACCCAGCAGGCTCGGGTTCGATTCCCGGTACCGTATGTTTTTGATAAACGTGCAGTACCAAATTAGATGCAATTAAAATTATATCGTTGTGTGATAATAGTGTGGCTAAATTTAATTTGGTCTTCATTAATACATATACAAGTTTCCGTGGTGTAGTGGTTATCACATCCGCCTAACACGCGGAAGGTCCCCGGTTCGATCCCGGGCGGAAACATTTTTCAATCTCGCATAACTTTTGCGAGGTTGATTTAATGTCACATTATTATCCACATACATATTAAATAAACGTTGCAGAAACTACAAAATCTACATTCGCTTAGTAGCGCCATAACTAGCACATCTTATTGATTGTGACCTCGTCCGAAGTAGATCTCGTCCGAAGAAGATCGTTCGTCCCCGTGCGAAATTTCACCTCAAGAACCAGACCAGGAATCCGACCTAGACTCTACTGGAGAAACCGTGCAGGAAATGAACGTAGACCACCACCTGTATTATCAACACCTGAGCCAGTGCATACGTCAACATCAACTAAAACCACATAAACCGAGGTAAACAAAGTTTTCGCAATGACCAATATTATAAATTCTAGCAATCCGCTATCAAGTAACCACCAACAGTCGTCGAAACACAAAAACGCTTTTAGCATCCCTAAACCAAAGCGCATTGCCCGAACCCCCAAGGAACAGACCCCGATCCAAATTAAAACCCAAAATAAATACACCCCACTACCATAAGAACCCGGAGTCTTAACTTCATGCTGAGTGGACGTATTTGTTTACCATACAGTGCGTACAGCAAAGACAGTTTATTTAAGTAGTAAGTAGTTCAACGACACGTTGGCAAATTTTTGTTCAAAATTGGCCCTAAAGCCAAGGGTACACAACGTCAATAGAAAAATCATCCAATCTAGAAGAACAATTATCGACTCTCCAATTCCAACATCATCCCTTGAGAACCAACACTTACCACTAGTGGGCAGAACAAACCCAAAGTAAGGGTAAGCAAACTGTTTGCTCCCAGAGCCCAAATCCGTCCAAGAGAAGACACCCCAACCGAAGACAGGAACATCAAGATTCCTAGAAGAACCGCAAACCCCGTCGCCACAAACAGGACCACCACACAAACACGAAATATATACCAGTGATTAACCGACAACGACGACACAAACAACGAAGATACAGAAGACGAACGCGACCCACAACCAAACCCAACCCGCAGAATCATCAACCCTGGCGCACCCACAACCACAGACAGCCTAAATACATACATTCAAGACTTCGCCCAGAAGGGCTACTATATAAAATATACAATCAATAACACCAACATCTACATACACGACGAAACAGAATGACAAAATTTCATCACCGGCATCAACACAGACAAAGACTTCCACAGCTACACATATACAAACAGATAAACCAAATCACACGCATTCGTACTAAAGGATCTGAATAACTACCCTGCACTAGCAGAACTCCAAAAAGCTGCGGTCGAGGTGGAAAAAGCTTTCCAAATACATCTTTCACACGAAGGTCATGTGGGAGAGACACCTTAACAAAAAGGTAATAATTTAGTGCCACCGATGTCAACAATGGAGGCACGCCACTGCAAACTGTCGCTACGACCGCGGTGCCTTAAGTGCGCACAGAGTCATCTCACTCAAACATGCACAAAGACGCCAGACACACCAGCTACGTGCGCTAACTGTGCAGGGCCGTATCCAGTGAATTACGTAGAGTGCCCAACGTACTTACAAAAACTACGACAAATCCCCCAAAACATTAATACACTCCAACCCTTACCCAAATACATAGATGCCTCCTCCCTTCCAAGAACCACTGGCAAACACGCTTTTCCAGCCACAACAACAACAACCCCCCAGACACAAAACACTCCCGATTCCTAATACTCAAGATTTCCGCCCTCTATCCACCCCAAAGCGAACCCAACCCTAACCTACACCAACACAAATCCAACCCAAGGAACCTTCCAATTACTTAGACGACATCACCGAGCTATTTGCTGAAATGGAGAAACTAAACGCCACCGTCAACATCTCCAACATGCTCCGAGCCGTAAAAGCTCTAAACGTCACCCTCAATAAGACCACAAACAAAAATAAACACTTTACAATATTCTTACCATTCACAAAAATGTACACACATACAATATTTAAATACAAAAGAACACTAAACATCTGTACATGGAACGCCAACGGAATTATGGGTAAGGTAGGTGAACTCACACATTTTCTCCAAACACACAACATACACATTTGTTTACTCAACGAAACCAAACTCAACCAAACACACAAGTTTAACACACACACATACACAACTCACAGAGCTGATCAACCACATCAGGGCCCAGTTCTCTACGAGGGCATTGCAATATTAGTTAAAAACAACATACCATACACCCTGATACCAAACCCTCACACTACACTAGAAACACTGAATATAACACTTGCAGACAACACAGTAATTTACACTGCTTACAACAGACCGTTAAACAACTTCACACAAACAAACCTCTCCACACTATTACACAAAAACAAAATATTAGTCGTGGGAGACTTCAACGCGAGACATCTAAATTGGGACAGCAACACTACAAACACTAACGGCCGCACACTCACCACATATATTAATTCACACGTCACAATCATATCGTACCCAAACACACCCACAAACTACCCTTACTTACACAAAATAATTTAACAGTGGCACCTAGTGACGAAGACAAAGAAGAAATGATTGATAAAACGTATGAACAAATACACGTAACACACACCATAAACACACCAACACAAAATAAAATCATACAAGATACACTACACTATTTAAGCACCTCGCATTACACCGACACCAAAACGCTGACCAGACTCCTAACAACCCCATCTGATTTAGCCAAAATAATCAAAACATCCAATCGCAAAACTTCCGGCCCAGACCTAATTGATAACCTTTTAGTGAAAAACCTATCCAAAAAATCCATCGTTCAACTACATTACATCATAAATTCAATAATCAAACTTCACCACTTCCCAGCTGCCTGAAAACTGCTACAGTCCATCCAATCCTAAAACCAAGAAGAAGCTCTCATCTCCATATCAGCTATCGTCCCATAAGCCTATTAAATACTTTATGCAAACTAATAGAAAAATCACCATCTCCCGGGTCGACGATATCGACACAGAACAAAAACTCAACCCTGATCACCAGTTAGGCTTCAGAGCATTGCACGGTGCATCTGGTGTGCAGAATTTCAACCGATATCGCGACCCAATTCAACCAAAATAAAATAAGGGCCATGGCCCTACTGGACATTGAAAAAGCCGTCGACACGGTATGGACAGGAGGGAATATTTCCGATTCCCTCCTACTTTAACCAAAACTTCTATACTCATATCTTTCAAATCGATCCTTTCGCACCAAAATCAACAACTCCCTATCTAACCCTAAACCTATTTTAGCAGGAATCCCACAAGGCAGCGTCCTTGGCCCCGAATTGTTCAACCTTTTCATTAGCAATATCCCCACGTTCCCAAAAACACATACAGCATAATACGCCGACGACACCGCAATATATGCACATTCATTCAACGCCCAAGTAGCCACTAAATAAATACAAATACACATAAACATATTAGAAGCAAACTGGAAGAAATGGAAAATAAACATAAACTCCAACAAAATCGAAACCATAGTCTTCACACGTAAATTCACATACAACAGAATAGTCACACCACTTGTAATACACAATCAAAAAATCACACCTACAAACACAGTAAAATACCTCGGAATACAGTTACACAGAACACTAACACACGGCCCACACATCACACATGCATCAAACAAAGCACGCGCCGTCGTTAGCAACCTGTACCCTCTCCTAGTAAAGAACAGTTCTCTATCCATAAAAAACCAAATACTCATATACACATCCATCATCCGTCCCATCATCATGTACGCAGCTCCAGTTTGGTGTAATGCAGCGAACACCACCATATTACAAACGCAACGCCTCCAAAATAAATGCCTACGAATGGCGACCAGCTCTGGAAGGTACACCCGCATCATACAACTTCACGAATCCACTAAAATACCATACATGAGAGAATACGTTGAAGACACAACGCAACAATTTTATAAAAACACACTACTCAACTCAAACACACTTATAAAAAACATCGAATATATTCGCGACAATAACACCACACGTAAACTCATACACAAGTTACCCTACCAAAACCTACCCATATTCCCAGAGATGTTCCATGAGCAGAACACCTGACACCCACACAACGCGACACAACACTACACAAAACAAAACATATCTCACGCACAACAAATGTACATCTATCACCAATGTAAATGTTAATTTTTAATTTAGTTAGGCTAGTTTTAAGTTTTAACAAACTACTTCATGCTAAGTTAAATGGGTTTTTGTCCCCCCTTTCCCATAAACACAATCCTAACACATCGTAAAAGAAAACATAACTTGTAACAGAAAACAATAACACAACGTATTAAAGCACACAACGCAATAACACACAAACACAGATATACACTCCCCCTGTGAGTAGGAGCTCTGACAAAACCAACCATGTTGCCCAAACATTATTATTTTAAATATAATGTAACTAAAATTAAAATAATAAAGATTATTGAAAATGAAAATGAAAATGAATGCCTAACACGCGGAAGGTCCCCGGTTCGATCCCGGGCGGAAACATTTTTCAATCTCGCATAACTTTTGCGAGGTTGATTTAATGTCACATTATTATCCACATACATATTAAATAAACGTTGCAGAAACTACAAAATCTACATTCGCTTAGTAGCGCCATAACTAGCTCATCTTATTGATTGTGACCTCGTCCGAAGTAGATCTCGTCCGAAGAAGATCGTTCGTCCCCGTGCGAAATTTCACCTCAAGAACCAGACCAGGAATCCGACCTAGACTCTACTGGAGAAACCGTGCAGGAAATGAACGTAGACCACCACCTGTAATATCAACACCTGAGCCAGTGCATACGTCAACATCAACTAAAACCACATAAACCGAGGTAAACAAAGTTTTCGCAATGACCAATATTATAAATTCTAGCAATCCGCTATCAAGTAACCACCAACAGTCGTCGAAACACAAAAACGCTTTTAGCATCCCTAAACCAAAGCGCATTGCCCGAACCCCCAAGGAACAGACCCCAATCCAAATTAAAACCTAAAATAAATACACCCCACTACCATAAGAACCCGGAGTCTTAACTTCATGCTGAGTGGACGTATTTGTTTACCATACAGAGCGTACAGCAAAGACAGTTTATTTAAGTAGTAAGTAGTTCAACGACACGTTAGCAAATTTTTGTTCAAAATTGGCCCTAAAGCCAAAGATACACAACGTCAATAGTAAAATCATCCAATCTAGAAGAACAATTATCGACTCTCCAATTCCAACATCATCCCTTGAGAGCCTCCCGGGGACTTTCGATTTTTCTCATCAAGAACCGTTCCCTCACTTAGATCTAGATTCAAGTGAGGATATAATCGTCCCAATGGAGGACAAACCATCCAACACGCACCATAGTGTAGACCCGGACCCACCAACACTTACCACTAGTGGGCAGAATAAACCCAAAGTAAGGGTAAGCAAACTGTTTGCTCCCGGAGCCCAAATCCGTCCAAGAGAAGACACCCCAACCGAAGACAGGAACATCAAGATTCCTAGAAGAACCACAAACCCCGTCGCCACAAACAGGACCACCACACAAACACGAAATATATACCAGTGATTAACCGACAACGACGACACAAACAACGAAGATACAGAAGACGAACGCGACCCACAACCAAACCCAACCCGCAGAATCATCAACCCTGGCGCACCCACAACCACAGACAGCCTAAATACATACATTCAAGACTTCGCCCAAAAGGGCTACCACATAAAATATACAATCAATAACACCAACATCTACATACACGACGAAACAGAATGACAAAATTTCATCACCGGCATCAACACAGACAAAGACTTCCACAGCTACACATATACAAACAGATAAACCAAAACACACGCATTCGTACTAAAGGATCTGAATAACTACCCTGCACTAGCAGAACTCCAAAAAGCTGCGGTCGAAGTGGAAAAAGCTTTCCGAATGCAGAACACCCGGCGTCCCGGGCACACAAGCACCAAATACATCTTTCACACGAAGGTCATGTGGGAGAGACACCTTAACAAAAAGGTAATAATTTAGTGCCACCGATGTCAACAATGGAGGCACGCCACTGCAAACTGTCGCTACGACCGCGGTGCCTTAAGTGCGCACAGAGTCATCTGACTCAAACATGCACAAAGACGCCAGACACACCAGCTACGTGCGCTATTTTAACTTCACATGAAGTTTTTGTTAAAACTTAAAACTAGCCTAACTAAATTAAAAATTAACATTTACATTGGTGATAGATGTACATTTGTTGTGCGTGAGATATGTTTTGTTTTGTGTAGTGTTGTGTCGCGTTGTGTGGGTGTCAGGTGTTCTGCTCATGGAACACCTCTAGGAATATGGGTAGGTTTTGGTAGGGTAACTTGTGTATGAGTTTACGTGTGGTGTTGTTGTCGCGTATACGTGTGATGTTTTTTATTAGTGTGTTTGAGTTGAGTAGTGTGTTTTTGTGTTATGTCTTGAATGTATTCTCTCATGTATGGTATGTTGGTGTCTTCGTGAAGTTGTGTAGTGCGGGTGTACCTTCCAGAGCTGGTCGCCATTCGTTAGCATTTATTTTGGAGGCGTTGCAATTGTAGTATGGTGGTGTTCGCTGCGTTACACCAAACTGGGGCTGCGTTCATGATGATGGGACGGATGATGGCTGTGTAAATGAGGATTTTGTTTTTTGTGGATAGGGAACTGTTCTTAACTAGGAGAGGGTAGAGGTTGCTGATGACGGCGCGTGCTTTGTTTGATGCATGTGTGATGTGTGGGCCGTGTTTTAGTGTTCTGTGTAGCTGTATTCCTAGGTATTTTACTGTGTTTGTGGGTGTGATTCTTTGATTGTGTATTACAAGTGGTGTGACTATTCTGTTGTTTGTGAATTTACGTGTGAAGACTATGGTTTCGGTTTTGTTGGCGTTTATGTTTATTTTCCATTTCTCCCAGTATTTTTCTAGAATGTTTATGTGTATTTGTATTTGTTTAGTGGCTACTTGGGCGTTGAATGAGTGTGCGTATATTGCGGTGTCGTCGGCGTATTGTGCTGTGTGTGTATTTGGGAACGTGGGGATGTCGCTAATGAAGAGGTTGAACAATTTGGGGCCAATGACGCTGCCTTGTGGGATTCCTGCTACAATAGGTTTAGGGTTAGATAGGGAGTTGTTAATTTTGGTGCGAAATGATCGGTTTGTGAGGTATGAGTATAAAAGTTTGGTTAAAGTGGGAGGGAATCGGAAGGATATAAGTTTGGCCATGAGCCCTACTGTCCAGACCGTGTCGAAGGCTTTTTCAATGTCCAGTAGGGTCATGACCGTTACTTTGTTTTGGTTGAATTGGGTCGCGATATCGGTTGCAATCCTGCACACCTGATGCACCGTGCAATGTCTGGCTCGGAAGCCAAACTGGTGATCAGGGGTGAGTTCCTGTCCTGTGTCGATATCGTCGACCCTGGAGAGGATGATTTTCTCAGTTAGTTTGGATAGGGTATTTAGTAGGCTAATGGGGCGATAACTGATAGGGAGATGGGGGCTTTTTCTTGGTTTGAGGATTGGATGGACTGTAGCAGTTTTCCAGGCAGCTGGGAAGTGGTGAAGTTTTATTATTGAGTTTATGATGTAATGGAGTTGGACGATGGATTTTTTGGATAGGTTTTTAACTAGGAGGTTATCAATTAGGTCTGGGCCGGGAGCTTTGCGATTGAGTAATATTTTGATTATTTTGGCTAATTCGGAGTAAGGAGTCTCGCCAGCGTTTTGGTGTCAGTGTAATGCGGGGTGTATAAATAGTGTAGTATATCTTGTATGATTTTATTTTGTGTAGGTGAGTTTGGGGTGTGTGTTACGTGTATTTGTTCAAACGTGTTAGCAATCATTTCTGCTTTGTCTTCGTCACTTGTAGCTGTTAAGTTATTTTGTGTAAGGGTTGGGATTCTTGTGTGAGGTTTTTTAAGTGTTTTTGTCAGCCGCCAGAGGGAGTTGTCATTAGGGTTGAGGGCGGAGAGTTTTAGGGACCATGTATTGTTTTTGTGTTCTTTTATTTGTGTTTTGATTTGTGTATTTAAGTGTTTATGCTGTGTTCTGTGTGTGGGTAGGTGTGTCCTCTGCCATAATCTTCTGGTGTGATTGCGTTGTTTAATTAGCTGTGTTATAAGTGGTGGTAAGTTGAGTTTTTGTGGGTTTATTTTGATTTTATGTGTGTGTTTTTGTTTGGCTGTTTGTATAGCGTTTGTGAAGTGTTCTATTTGTGCATCGATGTCTTGTGTTGTGTGTATTTGATTGTTGATGGGGATGATCGTGTCAAGTGTTTTGCGGAAGTGCGCCCAATTTGTGTGTTTGTATGATGTGATTGTTTTAGTGGTGTTTTCTATGTGGTGGTTGGTTAGTTGGAATATGACTGGGTTGTGATCGGAGCTGAGTTCTGGTAGTGATACGGGCTGTGTGATGTTATGAACATTTTTATTGATGATGAGATCAATGGTGGACGGCGTACTTCCGTTTTCGGGGTAGTTTGTGGGTGTGTTTGGGTGCGATATGATTGCGACGTGTGAATTAATGTATGTGTTGAGTGTGCGGCCGTTAGTGTTTGTGGTGTTGCAGTCCCAGTTTAGATGTCTCGCGTTAAAGTCACCCACGACTAATGTTTTGTTTTTGTGTAAAAGTGTGGAAAGGTCTGTTTGTGTGAAGTTGTTTAATGGTCTGTTGTAAGCAGTGTAAATTACTGTGTTGTCTGCAAGTGTTATATTCAGTGTTTCTAGTGTAGTGTGTGGGTTTGCTGTGAGAGTGTGTGGTATGTTGTTTTTAACTAATATTGCAACGCCCCCGCAGGGGATCGGGCCCTGCTGTGGTCGATCAGCTCTGTAGGTTGTGTATCTGTGTGTGTTAAACTTGTGTGTTTGGTTAAGTTTAGTTTCGTTAAGTAAACATATGTGTATGTTGTGTGTTTGGAAAAAATGTGTAAGTTCACCTACCTTACCCATAATTCCGTTGGCGTTCCATGTACAGATGTTTAGTGTTCTTTTGTATTTAAATATTGTATGTGTGTACATTTTTGTGAATGGTAAGAATATTGTAAAGTGTTTATTTTTGTTTGTGGTCTTATTGAGGGTGACGTTTAGAGCTTTTACGGCTCGGAGCATGTTGGAGATGTTGACGGTGGCGTTTAGTTTCTCCATTTCGGTAAATAGTTCGGTAATGTCGTCTAAGTCATTGGAGGGTTCTTGGGGTTGGTTTTGAGTTTGTGTAGGTTGGGGTTGGGTTCGCTTTGGGGTTGGTAGGGGAGGGAAATCTTGAGTAATGGGAATTAGGAGTGCTTTGTGTCTGGGGGGTCGCAGGGGTTGTTGTTGTGGCTGGGGTAGTTTGTGGCTGGAGGGACGGGATTGCCAGTGGTTCTGGGAAGGGAGGGGGGCGTCCGTGTATTTGGGTAAGGGTTGAAGGGTATTATTGTTTTGGGGGATTTGTTTCAGTTTTTGTAGGTATGTAGGGCACTCTACATAGTTTGCTGGATGCGGCCCTGCACAGTTAGCGCACGTAGCTGGTGTGTCTGGCGTCTTTGTGCAGGTTTGCGTTAGGTGGCTCTGTGCGCACTTGAGGCACCGCGGTCGTAGGTGGCAGTTTGCAGTGGCGTGCCCCCATTGTTGACATCGGTGGCACTGGATGATCACCTTTTTATTCAGGTGTCTCTCCCACAGAACCTTTGTGTGGAAGATGTATTTCGTGTTTGAGTGCCCGTTGAGTTGGTTTAGTGTGTGCTTGTTTGTTGTCGTTATTAGGAATAGGGGACGCCGGGTGTTCCGCATTCGGAAAACTTTTTCCACCTGGACCGCGGCTTTTTGGAGCTCGGTGTGCAGTTCTGCTGATGCAGGGTCGTGGTCCAGGCCCTTCAGTACAAATGCGTGTGTTTTGGTTTGTCTGTTTGTATATGTGTAGTAAAGGAAGTCTTTGTCTGTGTTGATGTCGGTGATGAAGTTTTGTCGTTCCGTTTCGTTGTGTATGTAAATGTTGGTGTTATTGTTAGTGTATTTTATGTGGTAGCCCTTATGGGCGAAGTTTTTTATGTATGTTGTAAGTCTGTCTGTGGTTGTGGGTGCGCCAGGGATGATTATGGGTGGGGGAGTCGCGTTTTGCGGATTTGATTAGATGGAGGGTCGCGTTCATCTTCTGTGTCTTCGTTGTTTGTGTCATCGTCGTGGCAGTGGGTTTCGCGGTTCTTCTAGGAATTTTGAAGTTCCTGTCCTCGGCTAGGGCGTGTTCTCTTGGGCGGATTTGCGCTCTGGGGGCAAACAGTTGGCTTACCCTTACTTTGGGGGTGCCCTGTCCACTAGTGGTAGGTATTGGTGGGTCCGGTTCTGCACTGCGGTGCGGATTGGGAGGTTCGTCCTCCATTGGGACGATTGTCTCCTCACTTGAATCTAGATCCAAGTGAGGGAACGGTTCCTGATTGGAAAAATCAAAAATCCCCGGGATACTCTCAAGGAATGATGTTGGGGTTGGAGAGTCGATGGTTGTTCTCCCGTCTTGGCTGGATTTGCTGTTGGCGTTATTTTGTCTTGGCTTTAGGGCCAGTTTTGAACAGTGTTCATCAACGTGTCGTTGAACTCAGTATTTAGTTTGTTAATAACAATACTGAACAAAAGCTAACTTGTTAAACACAATTTATAAAACTGTCTTTGCTGCACGCTCTGTATGGTAAATAAATAAGTAGATACGTCTACTCGGCATGAAGTTAAGACTCCGACTTGATATTACAGGTGGTGGTCTACGTTCATTTCCTGCACGGTTTCTCCAGTAGAGTCTAGGTCGGATTCCTGGTCTGGTTCTTGAGGTGAAATTTCGCACGGGGACGAACGATCTTCTTCGGACGAGATCTACTTCGGACGAGGTCACAATCAATAATATGTGCTAGTTATGGCGCTACTAAGCGAATGTAGATTTTGTAGTTTCTGCAACGTTTATTTAATATGTATGTGGATAATAATGTGACATTAAATCAACCTCGCAAAAGTTATGCGAGATTGAAAAATGTTTCCGCCCGGGATCGAACCGGGGACCTTCCGCGTGTTAGGCGGATGTGATAACCACTACACCACGGAAACTTGTATATGTATTAATGAAGACCAAATTAAATTTAGCCACACTATTATCACACAACGATATAATTTTAATTGCATCTAATTTGGTACTGCACGTTCATCAAAAACTTCCGGTACCGGGAATCGAACCCGAGCCTGCTGGGTGAAAGCCAGCTATCCTAGCCACTAGACCATACCGGATAAGAATTGCCGAAACCAGGGATCGAACCAGGGACCTTTAGATCTTCAGTCTAACGCTCTCCCAACTGAGCTATTTCGGCTTATTCATTTCTTTTGATTACGATGAGTTTGTAACCGCATAAAACAGTTTCTTATTGTTTAAACAATAAATTCTTAAAATAACATGTGTTCAGAGTTTATGAATTGTTTCTCCAAAAAAGAGCCGGAGCCCAGAACCACGGAATTGGAGTCAAGCGGGGGAACCCTAACCCCAATGGGGAAAGAACCTCCAACCATCAACCCCCCTCTGAGGAATACTCGATCACCTAACTTTAACTAGACCTCGGGAGGTCAGTGGAGGTACTGATAGTTATTCAAACCATCCATAAAAACGCTACCAAACTCATGGATTACATACAAGGATTCGCCACCAAGGTGTATCACGTAAAATATACTACAAACAATGCCAGTATTTACGTGCTTTTCTCTCAAAACGACGCCGTTTGGCGTCCACAACAACAAACAGAAACAGAATCATCGATACAACTTACGGAGAACCAACCAATGGACGATATTACAAAACTATGCGTGGGAACGGTAAAACTCCACGAACAAATAAACGTATCCAGCATGCTAAAAGCAATTAAAGACATAAAACTAAAACTTGCAGCGAAAATTTCCCTATATATTTAAGCTTCACCAAGAATGTACACGCATACAACATCTAGGTTCAGCATAACACTTAACATCTGCTCGTGGAACACCAACGGAGTTATGGGTAAAGTAACAACAGGACATACTATAACGTCGTTTTGGCCGTGTTTCTGGCCTTCCGCACGCTGCGGTAATTTTTTCTCGGGCGCCAATCAGAAGAAAAGGGGAATCTATGGTACGGTATTAGGGGAGGAGTAAGAAAAAGGGGCGGAGACGGGGCGTGCGGGTCTCAGATAGCTCGGTGTAGGTTATGCCCAGGTTTCGTGCTATCAGTTAATCAACTCAGTTTTTTAACAGTATTTATTTACGGTAAAAGACAGGCTACAACTTAACATACCCTACCGGAGACGGTGTTGCGGAAGCTAGATCGTTGATGAGACACCTAGAAGGCAGTTACATAAATTCTATCTTCGGTAGAAACAACTGGTTATACAATAAGAAGCTACGAGGTAATCCTTTGGCGCAATCGACGGACACATCTGCAGGTACTATAATAAGAAACTACTAGGTAATCTCTTGGCGAAAACTCTGGCAAGACACCTGGAGAACAATTAGACAGTATTTACCCTCGGTGGACACACCTGCAGGTACTATAATAAGAAAGTATTAGGTAATCCTTTGGCGGACACGCCGGCAAGACACCTGGAGAACAGTTAAGCAGTGTTTACCCTCGGTGTACACACCTGCAGGTACTACACTAAGAAACTACTAGGTAATCTTTTGGCGGAAACGCCGGCAAGACACCAGGAGAACAGTTAAGCCCAGCAATACAAATAGATACGGTAGTTAGTTTGTCTCACCAAGTGTCTTTTGGCATCTTCTGGTAAATATCGGAGAATACGGTTGGTGCGGTCCTTGGCTGATAGCATACGGTGATCGACTGTGTTTTGATGAGAGATGTAGGCCCTTTTTATATCAATAGGTGAATACATGAGTAAATCAAAGACAAAATACTATCCAAGCCGATTTTCGGTTTTGACTAGATGACGGACGGATAAAATCGGCAGAGACTAGTATTTTTGGTCGATGACCTGACTTTAATAATTTTCGAAAAACCAAAATATGCATCGGCCGGGCTCGGACGCTCGACCCACAGAGCCGTAGTCATTCATTTCATATTCAATTATCTTTATTCTTTTCTTTATTGATACATTATTTCCTTAAAATAACGTTTGGACAACATGGTTGGTTTTATCAGAGCTCCTACTCACAGGGGGAGTGTATATCTGTGTTTGAGTGTTATTGTGTTATGTGCTTTAATTCGCTGTGTTATTGTTTTCTGTTACAAGTTGTAATTTTCTTTTACAATGTGCTAGGATTGTATTTATGGGAAAGGGGGGACAAAAACCCATTTAACTTAGCATGAAGTAGTTTGTTAAAACTTAAAACTAGCCTAACTAAATTAAAATTAACATTTATATTGATGATGGATGTGCATTTGTTGTGTATGTGTATCAGGTGTTCTGCTCATGGAACACCTCTAGAACTATGGGTAAGTTTTGGTAGGGTAACTTGTGTATGAGTTTACGTGTGGTGTTATTGTCGCGAATATATTCGATGTTTTTTATAAGTGTGTTTGAGTTGAGTAGTGTGTTTTTATAAAATTGTTGCGTTGTGTCTTCAACGTATTCTCTCATGTATGGTATTTTAGTGGATTCGTGAAGTTGTATGATGCGGGTGTTATTGTCGCGAATATGTGTGATGTTTTTACTTTCTTATACGAAGTATAAGTAAGTATTGTAATCATGAAAAATTTCGATCGCGAGATTTTAACGGAAATATACGTTTTGACCTTCCCTGAATCGACTCCGACTATTTTTGGAATGACGTCCGTCTGTGTGTGTGTGTGTGTGTGTGTGTATGTTCTCTACAGCCTAAACGGTTGAAGCTAAAATTATGAAACTTTAAACTTAAAATTTGCAAATGCCTGAGGTGTGCACCTCCTATTTTTGAAAAAAATATTCAAAGCGGATGTGCCTGTTTACTCTAGTCATTTTTTGCAGTTTCTACAATTACTCAAAAATGGTAACAGTTACAGAAAATTTTCATGAGCAAAAATTAAAGGTATTTCTATTTAGCACAACTTTTGTTTGAACATATTTTCCAAAAAGAGTACTGTTTTCAAAATAAATTTCTGCTTATTATATATATTTTTACATAAATCGTATCATCTGCGCCTGTCAATTGTTTATCAAAGAAACAAAATAGACTTAAATAATTTGAAGTTTGACATTTTATATTTATTCTAAGAAATTTATTTACTGTAAAAGCGATCTAAAGGTTAGAACAAATATTATAAATTAGAAAAATAATGTAACTACGATATGGTTTAACCCATATGCGTATAAGAAAGTTCGGTGCATGACACTGCAGATGTTTTATAAGTGTTTTTGAGTTGAGTAGTGTGTTTTTATAAAATTGTTGCGTTGTGTCTTCAACGTATTCTCTCATGTATGGTATGTTAGTGGATTCGTGAAGTTGTATGATGCGGGTGTACCTTCCAGAGCTGGTCGCCATTCGTAGGCATTTATTTTGGAGGCGTTGCGTTTGTAGTATGGTGGTGTTCGCTGCATTACACCAAACTAGAACTGCGTACATGATGATGGGACGGATAATGGATGTGTATATGAGTATTTGGTTTTTTATGGATAGAGAACTGTTCTTAACTAGGAGAGGGTACAGGTTGCTAACGACGGCGCGTGCTTTGTTTGATGCATGTGTGATGTGTGGGCCGTGTGTTAGTGTTCTGTGTAACTGTATTCCGAGGTATTTTACTGTGTTTGTAGGTGTGATTTTTTGATTGTGTATTACAAGTGGTGTGACTATTCTGTTGTATGTGAATTTACGTGTGAAGACTATGGTTTCGATTTTGTTGGAGTTTATGTTTATTTTCCATTTCTTCCAGTATGCTTCTAATATGTTTATGTGTATTTGTATTTGTTTAGTGGCTACTTGGGCGTTGAATGAATGTGCATAGATTGCGGTGTCGTCGGCGTATTATGCTGTGTGTGTATTTGGGAACGTGGGGATATTGCTAATGAAAAGGTTGAACAATTCGGGGCCAAGGGCGCTGCCTTGTGGGATTCCTGCTAAAATAGGTTTAGGGTTAGATAGGGAGTTGTTGATTTTGGTGCGAAGGGATCGATTTGAAAGATATGAGTATAGAAGTTTTGGTTAAAGTAGGAGGGAATCGGAAATATTCCCTCCTGTCCATACCGTGTCGACGGCTTTTTCAATGTCCAGTAGGGCCATGGCCTTTATTTTATTTTGTTTGAATTGGGTCGCGATATCGGTTGAAATTCTAAACACCAGATGCACCGTGCAATGCTCTGAAGCCTAACTGGTGATCAGGGTTGAGTTTTTGTTCTGTGTCGATATCGTCGACCCGGGAGAGGGTGATTTTTCTATTAGTTTGCATAAAGTATTTAATAGGCTTATGGGACGATAGCTGATAGGGAGATGAAAGCTTCTTCTTGGTTTCAGGATTGGATGGACTGTAGCAGTTTTCAGGCAGCTGGGAAGTGGTGAAGTTTGATTATTGAATTTATGATGTAATGTAGTTGAACGATGGATTTTTTGGATAGGTTTTTCACTAAAAAGTTATCAATTAGGTCTGGGCCGGAAGTTTTGCGATTGGATGTTTTGATTATTTTGGCTAAATCAGATGGGGTTGTTAGGTGTCTGGTCTGCGTTTTGGTGTCGGTGTTATGCGAGGTGCTTAAATAGTGTAGTGTATCTTGTATGATTTTATTTTGTGTTGGTGTGTTTATGGTGTGTGTTTCGTGTATTTGTTCATACGTTTTATCAATCATTTCTTCTTTGTTTTCGTCACTAGGTGCCACTGTTAAATTATTTTGTGTAAGTAAGGGTAGTTTGTGGGTGTGTTTGGGTACGATATGATTGTGACGTGTGAATTAATATATGTGTTGAGTGTGCGGCCGTTAGTGTTTGTAGTATTGCTGTCCCAATTTAGATGTCTCGCGTTGAAGTCTCCCACGACTAATATTTTGTTTTTGTGTAATAGTGTGGAGAGGTTTGTTTGTGTGAAGTTGTTTAATGGTCTGTTGTTAGCAGTGTAAATTACTGTGTTGTCTGCAAGTGTTATATTCAGTGTTTCTAGTGTAGTGTGAGGGTTTGGTGTCAGGGTGTATGGTATGTTGTTTTTAACTAATATTGCAATGCCCTCGCTGATGTGGTTGATCAGCTCTGTGAGTTGTGTGTGTGTGTGTGTGTGTGTGTGTGTGTGTGTGTGTGAGTGTGAGTGTGTGTGTGTGTTAAACTTGTGTGTTTGGTTGAGTTTGGTTTCGTTGAGTAAACAAATGTGTATGTTGTGTGTTTGGAGAAAATGTGTGAGTTCACCTATTTTACCCATAATTCCGTTGGCGTTCCATGTACAGATGTTTAGTGTTCTTTTGTATTTAAATATTGTATGTGTGTACATTTTTGTGAATGGTAAGAATATTGTAAAGTGTTTATTTTTGTTTGTGGTCTTATTGAGGGTGACGTTTAGAGCTTTTACGGCTCGGAGCATGTTGGAGATGTTGACGGTAGCGTTTAGTTTCTCCATTTCAGCAAATAGCTCGGTGATGTCGTCTAAGTAATTGGAAGGTTCCTTGGGTTGGATTTGTGTTGGTGTAGGTTAGGGTTGGGTTCGCTTTGGGGTGGATAGACGGCGGAAATCTTGAGTATTAGGAATCGGGAGTGTTTTGTGTCTGGGGGGTTGTTGTTGTTGTGGCTGGAAAAGCGTGTTTGCCAGTGGTTCTTGGAAGGGAGGAGGCATCTATGTATTTGGGTAAGGGTTGGAGTGTATTAATGTTTTGGGGGATTTGTCGTAGTTTTTGTAAGTACATTGGGCACTCTACGTAATTCGCTGGATACGGCCCTGCACAGTTAGCGCACGTAGCTGGTGTGTCTGGCGTCTTTGTGCAAGTTTGAGTCAGATGACTCTGTGCGCACTTAAGGCACCGCGGTCGTAGCGACAGTTTGCAGTGGCGTGCCTCCATTGTTGACATCGGTGGCACTAAATTATTACCTTTTTGTTAAGGTGTCTCTCCCACATGACCTTCGTGTGAAAGATGTATTTGGTGCTTGTGTGCCCGTTAAGCTGGTTTAGTGTGTGGTTGTTTGTTGTAGTGATGAGAAATATGGGACGCCGGGTGTTCCGCATTCGGAAAGCTTTTTCCACCTCGACCGCAGCTTTTTGGAGTTCTGCTAGTGCAGGGTAGTTATTCAGATCCTTTAGTACGAATGCGTGTGTTTTGGTTTATCTGTTTGTATATGTGTAGCTGTGGAAGTCTTTGTCTGTGTTGATGCCGGTGATGAAATTTTGTCATTCTGTTTCGTCGTGTATGTAGATGTTGGTGTTATTGATTGTATATTTTATGTAGTAGCCCTTTTGGGCAAAGTCTTGAATGTATGTATTTAGGCTGTCTGTGGTTGTGGGTGCGCCAGGGTTGATGATTCTGCGGGTTGGGTTTGGTTGTGGGTCGCGTTCGTCTTCTGTATCTTCGTTGTTTGTGTCGTCGTTGTCGGTTAATCACTGGTATATATTTCGTGTTTGTGAGGTGGGCCTGTTTGTGGCGACGGGGTTTGCGGTTCTTCTAGGAATCTTGATGTTCCTGTCTTCGGTTGGGGTGTCTTCTCTTGGACGGATTTGGGCTCTGGGAGCAAACAGTTTGCTTACCCTTACTTTGGGTTTATTCTGCCCACTAGTGGTAAGTGTTGGTGGGTCCGGGTCTACACTATGGTGCGTGTTGGATGGTTTGTCCTCCATTGGGACGATTATCTCCCCACTTGAATCTAGATCTAAGTGAGGGAACGGTTCTTGATGAGAAAAATCGAAAGTCCCCGGGAGGCTCTCAAGGGATGATGTTGGAATTGGAGAGTCGATAATTGTTCTTCTAGATTGGATGATTTTACTATTAACGTTGTGTACCTTTGGCTTTAGGGCCAATTTTGAACAAAAATTTGCTAACGTGTCGTTGAACTACTTACTACTTAAATAAACTGTCTTTGCTATACGCTCTGTATGGTAAACAAATACGTCCACTCAGCATGAAGTTAAGACTCCGGGTTCTTATGGTAGTGGGGTGTATTTATTTTGGGTTTTAATTTGGATCGGAGTCTGTTCCTTGGGGGTTCGGGCAATGCGCTTTGGTTTAGGGATGCTAAAAGCGTTTTTGTGTTTCGACGACTGTTGGTGGTTACTTGATAGCGGATTGCTAGAATTTATAATATTGGTCATTGCGAAAACTTTGTTTACCTCGGTTTATGTGGTTTTTTGTTGATGTTGACGTATGCACTGGCTCAGGTGTTGATATTACAGGTGGTGGTCTACGTTCATTTCCTGCACGGTTTCTCCAGTAGAGTCTAGGTCGGATTCCTGGTCTGGTTCTTGAGGTGAAATTTCGCACGGGGACGAACAATCTTCTTCGGACGAGATCTACTTCGGACGAGGTCACAATCAATAAGATGTGCTAGTTATGGCGCTACTAAGCGAATGTAGATTTTGTAGTTTCTGCAACGTTTATTTAATATGTATGTGGATAATAATGTGACATTAAATCAACCTCGCAAAAGTTATGCGAGATTGAAAAATGTTTCCGCCCGGGATCGAACCGGGGACCTTCCGCGTGTTAGGCGGATGTGATAACCACTACACCACGGAAACTTGTACATGTATTAATGAAGACCAAATTAAATTTAGCCACACTATTATCACACAACGATATAATTTTAATTGCATCTAATTTGGTACTGCACGTTCATCAAAAACTTCCGGTACCGGGAATCGAACCATTTCATTTCAAAATTTCTTTATTATTTTAATTTTTATTACAGATTAATTAATTAATCTATTTGGAACGCATGGCGGGTTTTGTCAGAGATCCTACTCACAAAGGAGTTTAACAATGAGATGTGTATGAAATAACAATAGTATGAAAAGTGTAAATTTTATAATAATTGTGATTTTGTTTTGTGAGTTTTGGATTACATATGGGAAAAGGAGGAAATAAAAAACCCATTTATTTACAAATGAAAAAACATTTTTTGTAAAACTTAAATCTACTCTTAATTAATTAAAAACAATTAGGTTGTGGTGATGGATGGTATAATAATGTTAGTTGTGCATGATATGTTTAGAATTTTGTGTAGTTGTTTTTGTATGTTGAGTGTAGTTTGGTTTGGTTGGCTGATGCTCTATGTGTGGTGGTGGTTGTATATGCATGAGGGGCCTGCATGTGGGATATGTTGTATTTTTTAATAGCTGGTTGTGTTTATGTAGGGTTTGTGTGTTTAGTGTGTGGGTATGAGATGAGGTATGATTGGTGTGCTTTTGTTAGTTGATTTACTCTGGGGGGCGCTAGTGGTATACTGGAAGTAATTCGTAGGGGAGCTTGTGCTTTGTCCTGAAGGGAACGTTGTGTGCTTTGATGAGGGTGATGTTTTGAATGAGTGGATTGGGGTTGGTAGTAGTTTGTGTGTAAAATTTTGTGCTTGTTGAGTGATGTAGTCATTGATGTAAGGCATGTTGGTCAGTAGGTGAAGGTCTGTGATGCGAATGTATCTTGAAGTCTGTGCGGCAAGGCGTAAACATTTATTTTGAAACCTCAGGAGTGGCAGGGTAGTAGTGTATGGGGCGCCACACCAGGCTGGAACTGCGTAGGTAAGGATTGGTCGTAGGAGGGATTTGTAGAGGAGAAGTTTGGTTTTAAGGGATAATGGGTTGTTTTTGGTTAGAAGGCAGTATATATTGCGGAGGGATATTTGAGTTTTTAGGATAAGTTGTTGAATGTGGTGTGCATGATTGAGTCGGGTTGTGAGATGGAAACCGAGGTATTTCACATGTTTTATGGTGGTGATTTTGTGGTTGTGAATGACTAAAGGCGTGTGTATTTTGAGATTAGTGTATTTCCGTGTGAAGACAATGGCTTCGGTCTTGTCGGCGTTTATAGTTATTTTCCATTTGTCCCAGTATTGATGCAGGATATTGATGTGGATCTGTAGCTGTTTGATAGCCACCTGTGCGTTATGGCTGTGCGCATAGATGGCGGTATCGTCAGCATATAATGCGGTGCGTGTTTTAGGGAAATCGCAGAGGTAAAGGTTGAAGAGTTTGGGGCCAAGTACACTCCCTTGCGGTATTCCAGCCACGATTGGTCTGGGATCGGAGAGGGTGTCATTGATTTTGACTCTAAAGGATCTGTTAGTGAGGTAGGAGTGTAAAAGTTTGATTAGGAATGGAGGTAGGTTATGTTTGATTAATTTGTGGATTAACCCTATTATCCATACTTTATCGAATGCTTTTTCTATGTCTAACAGGGTCATAGCAGTCACATTATCTTTGTTGAAATTAATGGCTATATCTGTCGCAATTCTGCACACCTGCTGAACAGTATTGTGTTTGGTTCTGAAGCCGAACTGAAAGTCAGGTGTGATTTTTTGCTTTTTGTCTATGACTTCGAGGCGGGAAAGGATGATTTTCTTAGCTAGTTTGGAAAGGGTACTAAGTAGGCTGATGGGGCGGTAGCTGGTAGGTGTTGAGTGATTTTTATTGGGTTTAGGGATGGGATGAACCGTGGCTGTCTTCCAAGAGGAGGGGAAGTGATGGAGGATAAGGATGGCGTTAACCAGGTGCAGTTGGACGATAGCTTTTCGGGAGAGGTTCTTGAGGATGATGTTTTCGATGGAGTCAGGACCGGGTGACTTGCGATTGGGAAGGGTTCTGATTATTTTTAATAGTTCGGTAGGAGTGGTAAGGAATTTGTGCATCTGATGTTTGTTATAGGGGTGTTTAGTGTTTAGGTATGATTGTGTAGATTGTATGATGTCTGTCTGGTCTGGTGTGTCGGGGGTGTTGGATATATGTATTTGTTCGAATGTGTATGCGAGTGTTTGTGCTTTTTGTCTGTCGGTAATTGATTCTATGTTGTTGATAATGAGGGTGGGGATAGGTTTAAAAGGTTTCTTGAGGTTTCGGGTAAGTTTCCATAATGAGTTGTCGAAAGGGTTGATTGATGCGAGCTTGGTGGTCCAGGTCTCGTTTCTATGTCTTTTGATTTCTGTTTTGATTTTGTTGTTTAAGGTGATTAGTTCGAGTCTGTGTGTAGTGAGTTGGGTTCTTTCCCATTGTCTACGGACGTGGTTGCGGTATGTGATGAGGGTGGTTATGTGATCAGTAATGGGGTCGAGGTGTGGTTTGATAGTGATTAGTTGTGTGTGTTTCTGTTTTGTTTTCAGTATAGTGCGTGTAAATGAATGTATTTCGTGTTCAAGTTGTTGAGTGTTATTTATGTTGTTGTTAATGGTGATTGTTGAGTCAAGTGTTTTTCTGAAGGAGGTCCAGTCAGTGTGTTTGAAGGATGTTATTTGTCTTGTGTATTTATTTGTGTGTATGTTATGTAGTTGAAAGATGATTGGATTGTGGTCTGAGCTTAGTTCCGGGAGGGATTCTGGGTGGGAGATGTTAGGGACGTTTTTGTTTATGATTATGTCTATGTATGTGGGAGTAGTAGAGTTTTCAGGGTAGTGTGTGGGGATGTCAATGTGATGAATGATGGCGACGTGTGAGTTGATGTATCTGGAGAGTGTGTTTCCGTTGGTGTTGTTTCGGTGGCAGCCCCAGTTAGTGTGGTTAGCGTTTAGGTCGCCGACTAGTATGGTTTTGTTGTGTGTCATGAGTGTGGAGATGTCTTGGGCGGTGAAGTGGTTTGCGGGTCTGTTGTATGCTGCGATGATGGAAGTGTTGTTGGCGAGCTTTATGTGTATGGTTTCGAGGGAGGTGTGGGGTGTGTGCATGAGTGTGTGGTTGACTGTGTGTTTTATTAGCACTGCAACTCCTCCAGAGGGTTTGCGCGTTTGCTGCGGTCGGTCGTGTCTGTGTACTATGAATTGTCGTAGTTTGAGGGTGTGGTGAGGTGATAGGTGTGTTTCGTTGAGTAGCATGATGTCGATGTTATGATTGTGAGTGAAGAGCGCAAGCTCCCCCGTCTTACCCAATATTCCATTCGCGTTCCATGAGCAGATGGTGATGGATTGTGTGTTGGCTGGCTGGTGTGTCTGCATTATCAGTTGTTGATGATGTCGTATGAGTCGATGGTGGATGCGAATTCAATGAAAGTGGTGCATATTTGTTCCGGTGTGATGCAAGGCTCTAGACGTTGATTGAGGTCCCTCATGGCTTGTATTATATTTTGCAGTTTAATTTTTTGATTAAGTTTCTTTAATTCTGCGAAAAGACTATTTGTTGAATTTGTGTTTTGATTAACATGGGGATTGGGCTCAGGGGGATTGGGCTCGTGGGGGGGTGTTTTGGTAGTAGTGGTAGTTAAGGTGGTAGTATGTTGCTTAGGTAGGGGTGGGAAGTTCATATTGACGTTACTGGTAGATGGAAGAGGGTTTGGCAAGAGGGGTTTTTTCCAAATGTTGAATTTGGGGGCGGGAGCAGGAATGTATTTAGGTGTTTGTTTGTTTATTTGTGTGTTGGTGTTGTTTCTTCGCTGGTTTTGTTGCGTGTCAAGTGCGTTGATTTTTTGTTTGTACACTGGGCAGTCTGTGGAGTTTGCCGGATGTGCGCCAGTGCAATTGAAACATTTTGCTGGTACATCAGGTTTCTTTAAGCATAAGTGTGTGAGGTGGGGCTCGGCGCATTTCAGGCAGTGTGGGGGCATACGACAATTAGTTGTTGCGTGGCCCCACTGTTGGCAGCGGTGACATTGGATGATTCGTTTTTTGTTGTGGTGTCTCTCCCAGGTGATTTTGGTGTAGAAGAGGAACTTGCAGTGGGAATTAAAGTGGGATAGGGTAATGTCGCTGGAAGTAGTTAGTAGGTATAGGGGGCGGAAGGTGTTTCTCATCTGAAAGATTTTTTGGATGCTTAGTGTGTATTTGTTGTTTTATAACAAATGTCCAGTTGTTAGGTAGGAGTTAGTAAACGGCATACCCACTCCAAGTCTCACCCCCTTGCCCCTAAGGGAAGTGTAGAAAGTCAAGGGTAGGTGGGTGGTTAGAACGGCAGTAGTGTGCTGGTTCCCAAAAGAAAAGGTCGGACGAGATTTAGAGTGGGCAGTCGTCGATAACACCACGTGAGTAACATTCAGCCATTTCTGTAACTTAGTTTAAATAAATAATTAAAAGCAAACCAAGCAGAAAGTAGAAGGGTTTATTTCGCAACCAAACTAGATCCCACGGACAAGAACCCCGCGATATGTCCACGTGCATCACACGTGGTGGTGGCAGCGTAGTTAGCATCTAACAGAGGTAAAGTGTTACAGTTTAGTTCTGCTGCGATGTCTTGCGTGTTGTCGGGAGGGCAGTCGAGGCCGCGCAGCACGAAAGCATGTGTTTTGTTGTTTCTATCGGAGTATGTGTAGTATTTGATGTTATCTGTTTTATTCATTTCTTCCATTATTGTTTGTCGCTGTGTCTCGTCATTGATGTAGAGGTTAGTGTTTTTGTTGGTGTGCTTGATGTGGTATCCTTTTGTAGCGTATGATTGTAAAAAGTTCAGGATTTTGTTTCGGTTAGCAGGGATGCCAGGGATGATTAGTGGTGGTGGAGGGCGTGTTTTGGGTGGGGCTGGGGTTGTTTGGTCGTCTGTATCTTCATCTTCGTTGTCTTCGTGGTCGTTGTTGGGAGTGGGTGTTAGAGGGGTGTATTTGTTTTGGGTTTTTGTTGGGATCGGGGTCGGGTCTTTAGGGGTTCGGGCAATTCGTTTGGGTTTGGGAAAGGTGAATAGTCCTTCGGTGGTCGATGACGTCGATTTATTAGTGTTTGTGGGTTTTGTCATAATAAAGGCCTCGCTTACCTCTGATATGACTTTGTTGGTCAGGTCAGGTGTTGATGTTTCAGGTGGTGGTTTGGGGGCGAGGTATTCATCCATCTCCATCACTATTTCACCAGTGGAGTCAAGGTCTGATTCGGGGTCTACGTCTGGTTCCTGCAGTGAAAATTCGCACGTGGAGGCTAAGTCTTCTTCAGATGTCGTCCGAGAAGAACCTTCTGATTGGCGTCGCCCTGGAGAGGCTTTCTCCCTAAAGGGAGATGTTTCTAGGGCAGCTAGGGGGTTCAGACGGCGGTTCTCCTTATGTGATCTGGCCTTAAAGGCCAGTTTCGATGAAAAAACCGAACGTTTGTTGTAAAATTCACTGAATTTAAATAAATTTTAATTTGTTTTAAACAATTTTAGACTGGTACGGACTAAAAAAAATCGCACTAATTGGAGATACTCGGGAGGCTTCTGAAGAACGTCTGCACTCAACGAGGACAGCAATAAGAATGAAAAACTTCCGGTACCGGGAATCGAACCCGAGCCTGCTGGGTGAAAGCCAGCTATCCTAGCCACTAGACCATACCGGATAAGAATTGCCGAAACCAGGGATCGAACCAGGGACCTTTAGATCTTCAGTCTAACGCTCTCCCAACTGAGCTATTTCGGCTTATTCATTTCTTTTGATTACGATGAGTTTGTAACCGCATAAAACAGTTTCTTATTGTTTAAACAATAAATTCTTAAAATAACATGTGTTACAACAAAGAGCCGGAGCCCAGAACCACGGAATTGGAGTCAAGCGGAGAAACCCTAACCCCAATGGAGAAAGAACCTCCAACCATCAACCCCCCTCTGAGGAATACTCGATCACCTAACTTTAAGGTAAGCCAACTATTTGTTGCAGCAAAAAATAAAGCAATAAATAAATAAATATATTATTAAACTACACCTCGGGAGGTCAGTCGGGGTACTGATAGTTATTCAAACCATCCATAAAAACGCTACCAAACTCATGGATTACATACAAGGATTCGCCACCAAGGTGTATCACGTAAAATATACTACAAATAATGCCAGTATTTACGTGCTTTTCTCTCAACACGACGCCGTTTGGCGTCCACAACAACAAACAGAAACAGAATCATCGATACAACTTACGGAGGACCAACCAATGGACGATATATATATAAATAAATATATATATATATATATATATATATATATATATATATATAGAAATATTTTTTAATTATTACTATTAACGAAATTCACGTTAAGGTACATCTAAGAATAATTTAAGCAGTTGAAAAAGTAACGGATACGGCAGGAATCGAACCCGCGACCATCGGTTTCGCGCCGATCGCTCTAACCAACTCAGCTACGCATCCACTGACCACAACCGTCCCTTTTTCAACTGCTTCAATTGCCAAGTGTTAACAAATACGTTCGAAGACTTCACACTGTGATATTGACAACGAATAATTGTAACGTAGGCTACTAGGTACGGAAACCCGCACAGTACATGAAATAGAAATATTTTTTAATTATTACTATTAACGAAATTCACGTTAAGGTACATCTAAGAATAATTTAAGCAGTTGAAAAAGTAACGGATACGGCAGGAATCGAACCCGCGACCATCGGTTTCGCGCCGATCGCTCTAACCAACTCAGCTACGCATCCACTGACCACAACCGTCCCTTTTTCAACTGCTTCAATTATTCTTAGATGTACCTTAACGTGAATTTCGTTAATAGTAATAATTAAAAAATATTTCTATTTCATGTACTGTGCGGGTTTCCGTACCTAGTAGCCTACGTTACAATTATTCGTTGTCAATATCACAGTGTGAAGTCTTCGAACGTATTTGTTAACACTTGGCAATTGAAGCAGTTGAAAAAGGGACGGTTGTGGTCAGTGGATGCGTAGCTGAGTTGGTTAGAGCGATCGGCGCGAAACCGATGGTCGCGGGTTCGATTCCTGCCGTATCCGTTACTTTTTCAACTGCTTAAATTATTCTTAGATGTACCTTAACGTGAATTTCGTTAATAGTAATAATTAAAAAATATTTCTATTTCATGTACTGTGCGGGTTTCCGTACCTAGTAGCCTACGTTACAATTATTCGTTGTCAATATCACAGTGTGAAGTCTTCGAACGTATTTGTTAACACTTGGCAATTGAAGCAGTTGAAAAAGGGACGGTTGTGGTCAGTGGATGCGTAGCTGTGTTGGTTAGAGCGATCGGCGCGAAACCGATGGTCGCGGGTTCGATTCCTGCCGTATCCGTTACTTTTTCAACTGCTTAAATTATTCTTAGATGTACCTTAACGTGAATTTCGTTAATAGTAATAATTAAAAAATATTTCTATTTCATGTACTGTGCGGGTTTCCGTACCTAGTAGCCTACGTTACAATTATTCGTTGTCAATATCACAGTGTGAAGTCTTCGAACGTATTTGTTAACACTTGGCAATTGAAGCAGTTGAAAAAGGGACGGTTGTGGTCAGTGGATGCGTAGCTGAGTTGGTTAGAGCGATCGGCGCGAAACCGATGGTCGCGGGTTCGATTCCTGCCGTATCCGTTACTTTTTCAACTGCTTAAATTATTCTTAGATGTACCTTAACGTGAATTTCGTTAATAGTAATAATTAAAAAATATTTCTATTTCATGTACTGTGCGGGTTTCCGTACCTAGTAGCCTACGTTACAATTATTCGTTGTCAATATCACAGTGTGAAGTCTTCGAACGTATTTGTTAACACTTGGCAATTGAAGCAGTTGAAAAAGGGACGGTTGTGGTCAGTGGATGCGTAGCTGAGTTGGTTAGAGCGATCGGCGCGAAACCGATGGTCGCGGGTTCGATTCCTGCCGTATCCGTTACTTTTTCAACTGCTTAAATTATTCTTATATATATATATATATATATATATATATATATATATATTTATATATCCAGGTATCTTGCCGGCATTTCCGCCAAAAGATTACCTATTAGTTTATATATATATATATATATATATATATATATATATATATATATATATATATATATATATTTATATATATATATATATATATATATATATATATATATATATATATATATATATATATATATATATATAATTTCTGCTTATTATATATATTGTTACATATATATATATATATATATATATATATATATATATATATATATATATATATATATATATATATATATATATATATATATATATATATATATATAACAATATATATAATAAGCAGAAATTTATTTTGAAACCAGTACTTTTATTGGAAAAAAGATTCAAACAAAAGTTGTGCTAAATATAAATATCATTAATTTTTGTTTCCGGTTGGAATATTGCTTTCGAAAATAAGAGGTTTTCGTGCCAGGCACAAACAAATCTTAAGTTTAAAATTTCATAATTTTCCCTTTAGCCGTTTAGGCTGTAGAGCGCTCACATACACACACACACAGACACACAGACGGACGTCATTCCAAAAACAGTTGGAATCGATTCAGGGAAGGTCAAAACGTATATTTCAATACTTACTTATACTGCGTATAAGAAAGTAAAAATATGTATTTCTCCGTAAAAATAACATGGGACTTTATTCACAGAAAAAAATTCCGATCCACTCAATCGTATTTCCCGCCCGCCGTGACACGCCATTTGTTCTGCCCATATCGTGTTGAGTTGTGCTTAAGCTTCCCGCCTAATTATTTAGTTACTTAACAAAGAGTTGTCTATCCACGAGTACTTTGATAAAAATTACAGAAATCTGCTTTACAGTTGACAACAGATAAGCGATAAGTCATAAATGGCAGTTTGTTTTGATAGCAAATTTGTGAAAATGATTTCATCGTAAATATTGTCGACAGAAGTAATAGTTGTTTCATATTGCAATTTTGCTCATGTTTAAAGGTTCGTATGAATTGATACTTTATGTTCTGAAGTACTGGCGTATGTAGATATTATTTAATATTTAGAGCACCTGTCAATATTTTGGCGAGAATACTTTTAATGTATGTTTATTAAACAAGAAAATTAGAGAAACTATAATCGCTTTACCATAAGAAAAATTGGAGTTGTTATCGATTTATATAATCATTCAATTGATGTTATTGTTTAGTTCTATAATACAATTTGTTTATTATTATAGATGAGCAGTCATCAATATATGGGAACAGGTGTTACATCTAGGCAAGGCGACATCGAACATTCTTCACAACTTGCCGAACATCTTGGGTCATTATGTTGCAGCAAAGAATATTCGGATATCACATTCATCATAGAAGGTGTACAACTGTATGCCCATAAGGTAATGGCATTTGACTTCTTATATTATTTATTTATAAGATGATTTAAATATTTCTTTTTCTGCAGATTGTTCTTGCAGCCCGAAGTGAATATTTTCGCGCCTTATTATTTGGTGGCATGAGAGAAGCCAATCAGGTAAATATTATTTTGAAGTATAAGTACGTATTGCAATCATGAAAAAATTCGATCTCAAGGTTTTAACAGAAATATACATTTGACCTTTCCCGAATTTTTGGAGAGTGAGTTTTCGAGTGCATGCATGTATGTGTGTATACATGTGTGCGTGCGAGTGTGTGCACGCACGTGTGCGTGTTTGTTTTTACTCCCGGTTTTTGGAGCTGTTCGTAATACTATGTCATTTGCAATTTGTATTGCTATGAATCCTTCAGTTTATGCACAGTACGTTTATTCTTCAACCAAGTTGACGACAAATTATATTTCTTTCTTAGTAACTAAATTCGCTCAATGATGCAACTGTTTGGTTTATTTCAAAATCTTACTAGACTTGCGCTTAACTGCAGTTCGTTACGTTAGATTTCTATAGTAAGAATATATTCCTATAGAAATCTTACGTTAAATGGGTTGGATCCATGGTTTTCAGGGCTATCACCAATGCATAATCATAATTGCACGTACAAGTATATCAAATTCAAGAAAAAATTTATTTATATCTATACTTCAAGGTCAGAAGTTTCCTTCGTGGGAAATCTCTTTTCTTTTGAAATAGAATAGCTAACCAGATTCTCTAGATGAGAAATCAGCTACAGTTCTATTGGTGTAACCTTAATTTTATTTCAATGTAGTGCGATTTTATGTTTTTATCTCGTTTTTGCGTTTTCAAACGTTAAAACACTTTTCTTTACTTGAATCTCTTCATTTCTGTTCGCGGGTTTTTTTAGTGATACTCGGAAATTCTGTTGCGGATATTCTAGCATAGTTTCCAATCGGTAACACAAATAAAGTTTGGTCTTCAAATTAAGCATCAATATTCCTTTCTTTTTCTCCTTGCGTATTGAATCCGTAGCATGTCATATATCTTCTTTAATGTTTCGGAACAGCAAATATATATATACAATAAGTATTACTAAAGATCATTTAAAAAAACTTGTACTTTTAAAAAAAAGCCATCATATTTGCGCTTGTTTTTAGATAAATCTCATATTTATGTTTTTAATTTTTTACGACGTTCTGGTTAGCATATTATTTAGAATATAAAGTTTGTGACTGGTTTTGCGCAAACAGACGATGTAGTGTGGCCAACTTAATAGGCTATCAACTAGGCTTATCAAAAGGATTTCGACGTCATATCCTCTGGAAGCGCGAAAATTAGAAAAACTTGCATTATTATGTGAAACTTCTGTTATGGCCGAAACCCTTATTCCATCTACTTAATTAAAATATATCCATTGTAACAAACTATATTGTTTTTTTAATGTGTTTTTTTTTTTTAATAGGATGAAATAGAGTTAAAAGGAACGCCTTTACAAGCATTTAAAGTTCTCTTACGTTATATTTATACAGGTACATAAATTATATTTTCATTATCGTAATAAAGTTATATATCAATTTATTATTGTTTTATTTAGGTCATATGTCTTTGATGTCATTGCGTGAAGATATTGTCCTGGATACATTAGGTCTAGCTCATCAGTATGGATTTCAAGAACTCGAAACATCAATCTCAGATCATCTACGGCAAATTCTAGCACTGCGAAATGTTTGTGCGATATTAGACACTGCGTGTTTATATGGGTTAAATCAACTAGTTAAAGTTTGTTACAACTTTATGGATCGGCATGCGTCTGATATACTTTCTCAAGAATCTGTTTTAAGTCTTTCTCAGGTAAGAATAATTTAAAAGTAATATTTAAGGATGTACTATAAGTAGCATAATGTACTTATATTTGACATTTACCAAACTGTTTGTTCAAAAGAAACAACCTAAGAGGTTGTTTCTTTTCTGGCGATGAAAAGTATGATTGCGATATTGACAGAAGTGTCGGCTGGTTGTAAAATTTTAGGGGCTTCTAGATTTTACAGGTATAAAAAAAACATTTCACACAATTTTTCTAATTTCAAATACAACAAAAATAATAGATAAGTAAGTTCATCTATTAAATGCAGTAAACATGAAGTGAAACGACATTTAAGCTAAGTTTAGTAAATATGTCAACTGAAATAGGCAATATTGTTAATATTAAGTAATTAGCTAATAGTTAAGTTAAATTTAAAATTAAACCTCTACTAAAATTTTAAATACGTTATCAATAAATTAAATTTTTGTACTAAAATTACAATAATTTCAATATTTATCTTAACATTATTTCAACCTGTTGAAACATATATTTAATTTATTTATAGATGACATTCAAAGAAGTTTTAAAACGTGATTCATTTTTCGCCCCGGAAGTTGATATATTTAAAGGAGTTTGTCGGTGGTGTCAAGTGAACGCAGATCCGAATAATGTCGTATTGAATTGTGTTCGTTTGCCTTTGATGTCAGTGTTTGAATTGTTATCTGTTGTGAGGCCTGCCGGCTTAGTGAATCCGGATTCATTATTAGATGCAATTGCCGAACGAACCAATTCCAAACCAAATGTCAAACCGAATACGAAACCGAATTTTCTACCTTACCGAGGACAATTATGTGAGTACCACACAACATATATTCATTCGTCGAATTATATCGTGTTGCTTTGCGCAATACGTCATTAGTGTATAAAATGCTGTTTAAGCGCAATATTATTATTTGAAGTACGAGAACAATTAAATGGACAACTATTATCTTAAAGTGCATCGGAATGTAAGATACTTTATAAATCCTCTTATTACGACATTAGTAAAAATATTATTATTTTAAAATTTTATCTTTAATTTTCCTTGATAGTTTTTCATTCTATTACTATTTTTCCGATACTTATCATGACTGATACTAAAGCACAAGTTGATTAAACACCTCTGGTCTTCATGATAAAAAATGCAGCACCATATCATAATTAAATTAATATTTTAATGAATTGGGTAGTCGGATTAGATAAAAATGATTCAAACTCCACCTTCGTTAACTTACTATAATTCCTGTTTATATATGTTACATATTTATTTCCACGGCAATCTTTACAAATATTTCATAAACAAAACTATTACTCACCATTATGGCAAGAATTGAATTAACAATAATTGTATTCCATGTACAAATAAAAATTTTGTTCATAAATTAAACGACAACCCAGTTTTGAAACATCTAAATTTCCAAAGTTCTGCAAAGTATAGCCTTCATTTTAATAGATTTTTTTTTACTTACTATTAGTACCCGAAGAAAATGTTGCATCTTCTCATATGGGCTCTGCTGTTATAAGCGGTGAACTGCGAGAATTTTTATTAGATGGAGAAACTAGTAAATATGATATGGAACGGGGTTATACAAGGCATGCGATTAATGAACCCGGTGATCAGGGAATTATAGTTAAACTAGGAACGCCTTCTATTATTAATCATATTAAAATGCTCCTATGGGATCGTGATTTACGGTAGGTAAATCATCTATATGAACCAAATTCTGTTACGAATTGGCACTAAATACAATTTTCTAAATGAAATGAAATCCTATACAGATCTTATTCGTATTACATCGAAGTATCAATGGAACAAAAAGACTGGGTTCGAATAATCGATCATTCGACTTATTACTGTCGTTCTTGGCAATATTTAAATTTTGATGCACAAGTCGTGCAGTATGTCAAAATTGTGGGAACAAACAATACTGTGAATAAAGTAAGTGTTTTCTTCAATATACTTTGATAACTTATGTTTGCTCGTAGCACGGACAAGTACTAGCTTACCCTTACCAAAGTGGCAGCCGATAGTTTTGTAAATCCACGACCTTAATAGTAGACGCAATTATAACCACCTCACATTTCTTGATTTTCTATAATAGCCGTGATCCTGCCGCTTTTAGACTAATTATGGCACTCTTTACCAAATCGGTTTATGACGTTATCGCTATATACTGTCACAGTGGCATTTTGTATTAGCGCAGTTATACATTTTTCATGTGCAAAACACTACATTTACAAATCATCTTTGGTGCTATATGTCGCACAATACAGTTTTTCGCTTTACACGGCATATTAGTAACAAATCGCTAAGGCTGTATCTTTGTGGATACGTATTCAAAGATGCATGATTCAAATACGACAATACAGCTTTAAAATTTGTAATTCGTGTTCACTGTCTATTTTACTTTTCTTTTCAAATCTTAAATTTTACCCGCGTTACTCGAGTTACATTGCAAGTGTATTATTTTGAAGTGTCATGAAAATGTATATATTTTTATAGCAAGAATTTCACTTTAATAAGAGAAAACCTGGCTGATCTAGAGCAATTGTCTTCGAATTATCCGATCCACATTAGTATGTTATGAATTCTCAAACGAATTTTCTTATTATATTTTAGTAATAATTACGCATCCACCGCTTTTATCAAAATTTTCACAGGCAATGTTTATTTTTATGCGATTCATGACATGTAATAATAACAATGCATGTAGGTATATATTTTCCAGCGAAACTTTAGAATTCTAATATATAATTTTCTATAAAATATAGACATAGAGTAGAATTCCTGTTAAATATTCAGATATAAGACAATAACTCACTAGTATAAACTAGAGTGCCTAGACATATAAAAGTGTGAACAATCTACAAGTAGCCCGTATCTATGATTAGTCGGTGCCATTCTAAAGGACCAGATAAGATAAATGCACCCTGTATTTTTTATGTTATTCTGCGTATTTTATTCCGAAATAGCATATCTATTTAAACATTAATATAAAATTCCAAACATTTCGCGGGCTAATACAACGATTTATGGAACATTATATACTTGCAAGTATATTTACAGTTACATTTCGTGCCCTTAAAATAATCACTTTTCAATATGTTTATCACATATATTCACCTTAAAATCATACAAAATTCCAAACATTTCGCGGGTATATAACAACAATTAATGCTATGAATTTGTTACTATTGCTTCTTCCAAAAGCACAACAACTAGGCATTTTATTGTAATATTGGCATACAAACAAATCGATCAAAATTTTGAATAACTCAAAACTACGCAATTATACACAATGTTATTCAGTTGGACTTATATTATAAATGCATAATAAAATTTCTGTGTGAGATTGGCAACTAAAATAAAGACTTTTTGCTGTTTATTTGATTGCTTATACGAAATTATGATTTAGTATTTGATGAAACACTGTTAAGTGTTGCGTATATACCTTGTGATAAGTGCAGTTTATGGTTACATGTAAACATTATTGTAAAATGATTCATTCAGTAGTTCCTAATAAATAATTATATAAATACATGTAAATTCATGGCATTAAAAGAAATTATTTAGCCGCCAAACGTTTGGAATTTTGTAGGATTTTTTCTATAAATATATATATATATATATATACTGCCGCGAAATAAAACACGCAGTGAATATTTAAGAATGATAAACATGTTGAAAAGTAACGATAAATATACTTGCAAGTATGTAGCATAAATTGTTATTAGTCCGCGAAATATTTGGAATTTTATATAAATAATTGTCGCGGAAAAAAATACGCTGAATTTATTCAGGAATAACATAAATAATACATAGTGCAATTGCACTATGTATTATTTATGTAAGGTAATTTATCTGGTCCTTTAAATATAAAGAATATAAGAAAACATCTGCAGTGTCATGCACCGAACTTCCTTATACGCTTTTGGGTTAAATCACATCCTATTTTCATTATTTTTACTTTCTTATACGCAGTATAAGTAAGTTTTGTAATCATGAAAAATTTCGATGTCGAGATTTTAACGGAAATATACGTTTTGACCTTCCCTGAATCGGTTCCAACTATTTTTGGAATGACGTCCGTCTGTGTGTGTGTATATGTGAGCGCTCTACAGCCCAAACGGCTAAAGGGAAAATTATGAAATTTTAAACTTAAAATATGTATGTGCCTGGCAAGAAAACCTCCTATTTTTTAAAACAATATTCCGATCGGAAGTGCATGTTTACTCTAGTCATTTTTTGCATTTTATGCAATTACTCAAAAATAGTTGCAGTTACAGATAAATTATTACAACAAAAATTATAGATATCTGCATTTTGTACAACTTTTATTTGAAACATTTTTTCCAAAACGGTACCGGAAAAAATAAAATGGCTCTTGAAATTTCTTCATATTGTATTAATTTGTACATAAATCGTATCATCTGCGCCTGTCAATTGTTTAACAAAATAGACTTAAATAATTTGAAGTTTGACGTTTTATATTCATTCTAAGAAATATATTTAGTGTAAAAGCGATCTAAAGGTTAGAACAAATATTATAAATTAGAGAAATAATGTAACTACGATATGGTTTGACCCATATGCGTACAAGAAAGTTCGGTGCATGACACTGCAGATGTATCTAATTTATAATATTTGTTCTAACCTTTAGAATACTTTTACACTAAATATATTTCTTATAATAAATATAAAATTTCAAACTTTTAGTTATTTACTTCTATTTTTTTTTATATATATATATAAACAATTGACAGGAGCAGATAATACGATTTATGTAAAAATAAATATAATAAGTAGAAATTTCAAGAGCCATTTTCTTGTTTACGGTACCGTTTGGAGAAAAAAATTTCAATTGCTAATATAAATAGTAGTTGTAGAAACCGCAAAAAATGACTAGAGTAAACATGCACTTCCGGTCGGAATATTGTTTTTAAAAATAGGAGGTTTTCTGCCTAAGAATATACAAATCTTAAGTTTGAAGTTTCAAAATTTTAACTTTAGCCGTTTCGGCTGTAGAGCGCTCACGGACACACTCACATAAACAGACAGACAGACGTCATCTTAAAAATATTCAGACTTGATTCAGGGAAGGTCAAAAGATATATTTTCGTTAAAATCTCGTGATCGAAATGTTTCATACACGCATTTTATACACTTATACTGCATATAAGAAAGTAAAATGAGCTGCGCGCTCAAAATAACGCAATGCATTTCATTTCAAAAGTTTGGTAAATTAATCACAGGCTCATATCTAATCACTCTAGTATAAACTAATTAATCACTTGTCCATTCTACGAGCCAAGCGTAATTTAATGTAAACGTATATTTTTATGATTTAGTAAAAATAACAGAACAAATTATAATATTTTGCAAGTAATCAATCAAAATTGTTCGTACGTATTCTTCGTTGTATCCTTTCGTCGCATTCATGACAATAAACCAGCCTATTATTAATCTTGGTCGAAGGATAGAGCTGTGTAGCTCGGGCAAACACGTGTTTAAGGCTACCATAGAGATTTTAAGATTAGCAGAAAAAATTTTTTTGCTTAATCCATTCTTTAGTATCTTGAAAATAATATGACTACATTTTATGCTCCGGAAAACTCCAGAAGAGCCTGAATTTCGAATATAGTCTGTTCAATGCGAGCGCAAGAACGCTACAGCTTTCCTACTTAAAACTTTTAACGCGTTTTTTTCGAAACTACATTTTTCAAGTTGGCCGAACCGATAACTCGGACAAATCTTTACCGATTGACTTGAAAATTTAACTGTATATTCAAAACTACTTTCTTCATGGAAGTACGTAGGATTTTTTTATGTTGCATGGTTCAATTGTTATTAGCAATTTTTGGGCGATTTTTTAGCGATTTTCGACAGTTTTTTTTTTAATAGCACGCCATTTTTGCAAAAATCAATATAAGAAAAAAATCCTACGTGCTTCTCTAGCTATTTGAATATACAATCTAAATTTGTTTAGTTCATTATTTTAATTTTAAAAATGCAGGAGAAATTAGTCCAGCCGCAAAGAACTGAAAAAAAGAGGCATCACTGGGAAAATACTGGGTAGCTGCCATTTTGTACCTCAGAGCTCGTAAAAAATTTAAAAGCATTGCTCAATATGCATACAATAACGTCCTTTTTTCCAAATGTTGATCTATTGTATAGTTATGCTGGAAAAAAATCACAAAATTTGCCCATTTTTTCCGCCACTAGGGTAGCCTAACCCCTTAAATATGTCTAGAAAACAAGTTCTTTTAGAACATTTGCAGCAATTTAGACGATTTATCTGCCGTGGTTTCATAAATAAAGTTGCTCTCAACGACAATGCACATAAGAAGTGCGTTTGTATTTATTTCCGAATGAAAATTTACATTATTCTAAAACTTCAATGCTTGTCTTTTTCATAAAACTTTGTAACTCTTTAAAGCAGAGAGTAATTTAGTATACAATTGGCATAAATAATCGAAACAAAAACAAAATGACAGTAAGAATTACCAATATAACGGATATGATAAAAGAAAACTATGAACGTTTTAGTTTTTGTTGATACTGCTTCATAGGTATGTTGAATCCGAATGCTTATGACGCATATTATTATAATGCATATTTTAAAGACAAATTAACGATGACACAAGTACAATATTGGATACGCATCCTTAAAAATGTTAAAATTTCTTGCAATCATTCCTAGAGCCTCAACATTTTTACAATCATTCGAACAATGAACAGCGAGTACAGATTAATATATGTATATCTTATATGGATGTTAGTCGTCAGTTGCTCCTAAGACCAAATTAGTCGATTTTTTTACTTGTCATTTATATTTATAAATGTTTTAACTAACTTAAAGATGAAACAAATGGAGTCGAAATATCGAGTTTCACCTAAACAATTGTAATTGATTACCTGCAAAATCTCTTCCCCTCCAACATTTTTGGAATCAAATAATTAAGTCTCGTTAATTTATAATATGTATTGATTGGAAAATAACTTCTTAACTTCAATATTGCCAGTAGTTAGATTTTGGTCTATGATGTAATTGTGTTCAAAAACAAATGCATGTGCTCATTTTAATAATAATTTAATACATATTATGAATCCGAATTATTACCATAGAATGAAGAAGTTCTATCTATAATTCAATTTGTGAACCAGGTTTTTCATGCTGTGTCCTTTGAAGCAATGTATAAAGTCAGTATACCACGTTTATCAAAAGGTCTTATTGTTCCCAAACACAACGTAGCTACCATGGATCTCAGTGCATCTGTCATTGAAGGAGTCAGGTAATTTTTTATAACATTTATCCTTTTAGAAACTTAATATTTCATCGATGTGATGTCATTGTTATATAATGTATGACTTCATTGGCACAACGTGATATAATTTTTTTTTAAACGTTTCTAGCTGATTTGTGTGTGTGCGTGTATATGCGCGTTTTTGTCTGTAAGCGCTCTAAAGTAAAATCTGTTAGAACTACAATAATTAAACTTTAAATTTAAGATTACAAATCATAAAATAGCGAGTTTGATCGTAATGTGCGGTCGGTAGCTCCAAAATTTGTGCTACAAGGAGTTTTGTTAAAGTTGTCCTTGAATTGATTAAACTGGTTGCGTATGCGATGTCCAGCGTGGTCGCCACTGACATGTAGATTAGGCACCCCACCACCTCCAAGTAAGGAGATTTTTCGTCGTCCGACTCGGACCACCCTTCGTATTTCGCCAGTTTGGTTCCGATGTCCAGGGTAATCAACGTTGGATTACAGTTCTGCACGCCAAAACTCTCAAAAACGTCCGTGATATAATTCTGCTGGCGGACGAGGATACCACCACTGCTCATGGAAAAACCCATACCCAAACATTGCTTCCAGTCGCAACTTCAAATACCCGAGCTATCTTACTGCCGAAGATCAGAAGCGCCTCAGCATCTCGAGAAATCACGAGTATGTCGCCCGCATAAATGACGATAAACATGAGGTCTGACCTCTCAAGTAGATACAAGGATCTCCCATCATTGCATTGTTCCCTGGTTGCGCAGCCCTTTGTTGAATCGCTTGTACCAGACTCGAGCGGCCTGTTTTACCGTCTAAGACGTTTGTCAATCGACATACCGTATCACCTTCCCTAACAAGGAAACATCCCGAGGTGTGTCTCACCAATTTTAATGAAACTGTAGTATGTTGTAGTATATGAAAAATAATTGATACGTAATTTTTTTTTTCGGCCCGTTTTAAACTTTTAACTTTTAAAGTGTGAAAAAATCAATTTTGCCTTCATTTGACGTTGAAAATGAATTTCAAGGTCAAATGAAGGTCAAAATTATATAGCTCTCTCCAAACCTAGCTACTTTTGTATTTAAAGTTTATTTTGAAAAAGCTTATTTTTAGAGTTATTCGTGTTTTCTTGATTTTGTTAAAATTTATGGAGGTGGTTTTCACCCCTTAGAAGTTAAAACGGGCCGAAAAAAAATTACGTATCGATTATTTTCTCACATACTACAGTATCATTAAAATTGGTGAGACATACCTCGGGATGTTTCCTTGCTTTTCTGGTGTTGAATGGTTCGTTATTTCCATGGTTAATGTTGTGTTCCAGGACTTCTTCGAAAACATTCGGAAACTCCATGATTATTTCCTCATCAATCTGTCAATACTCATGTGTCGTTCTTGAATCTTCACTAGCCAAATCACGAGTGACAGATATCGACAATGATAAAGCAAAATGAAGGTCTGGATTGTGGACGTAGCTTGCCGTTCAGTAGATTTTTCGATACTTCCGGGCTGTTCTGTATGGAGTGTTTTATTCTGGGTTATGAGGTCTTGATGCCCCAATCCGCCGTGGTAATATTCGATTGAATTTTTCTTCAGCGCTATCATCCCTTTTGGTGCTTCTACGTAAAATCTTGAAATTAGTAGTCTGTCACTACGCTCGCCTCGAGTAGTACTTTACCGTTTGAATCTCTCTCCTCTATTTGCGCCGTATCGCAATTCTTGATCTGCTTAATTTCACCTGGGTTTATCGCTAGAATTATGTCGGACTGCGCTTTCCAATTTGTCATCCTCCCTCTGCTTTTACGTTGTCACAACTCTTGTAGCTCCACGCGACGTAATCAAAACTGCACCTATTTGAAGCTTTCACGTATCGTGATTATCTTCGTTGAGAACTTCAAATTTCACACCGGTGGCGTTCATCGTTGAACTGTTCAGACCTTTTCGAGAACCGAATTTAATAAATAGGCGAAACGCGCATTCAGCAATTTCTTATATTTTCTGCAATATTTCTGGGCCGATAACCTGTTAACAAAGGTTGGGTGAGCAGTGAAATATAATAAGTAAACAAAATAATAATTTACATAAATGTGATTAGAAATCATAAAAGTGCGAGTTGCGCCAGTGCCGTTAACGGCTATCCGTGGTGGTTGGATCATAATGTTCCGTCGGAAACTCCAACATTTTTTTATTACAATTTTTGGTTGACTTGTTTTGCGTTAATGGATAATTATTCTTTACAATGATAATTTTTATAAATTTACTTATTATTGTGATGAGAATAGTACTATAATATTTTTTTGTAATTTAATCTGAATTAATAGCGTATAAGCTCTTTGAATTCTATGAATGTATAATACTCGCTACACGTATTTTCAAATACTTTTTTCAATGCTTTTATACGAAATGTATGATATACTATATTCGTGATCGAAATTATCGTTAGCGGCGCTAGTAGTGTTAATAAAAATGCCTGGCGTAATGACCAATGTATTTGACAATTGAGATAGAGGCTATGATTGGACACGCGAAAGCCAGCAAAGTGAAATATATATAAAGTGAACTGATTACAAACGTTCTTTGCCAAAACGAATCACTCTTGGAGTCTGTTGGGTTCTTTAAAACTGTATTTTGATTGTAACTGTTATTTAAAATTTATTTGTGAGTTAACCGAAGAATTTACTTCGTAAGATATGATAGATATTTTGTTCCTTCGATATTTATGAAATAAATAAACAGCTGGCCATAAATGAAACAAACAGCTGATTGGTTCATGAATGCTCGGCGTAATGACTAATTTTTGTAGTACATTAATTTCACCGCCAGAGAGCGAGTTGTTAATTTCGATCACGAAAAGCCGATTTTTCTAAATTTTATTCTAACATTTTTTGCTGCAAGTGCAACAATTTTAGAATAATTCCGGAAACCGCAAAAAATGGCTCGAGTTTCAAAATAGATTTTCTTGGAGTGCATATGCAAATCTTAAGTTTAAAGTTTAATAACTTTAACTTTACCTTTAGCTGGTGAGCGTTGAAATATAATCAGATTCGATGCAGGACAAAAGGCATAATAGTTCCGTTAGAATCTCGAGATCGAATTTTTTTACGATTGCAATACTTATTACTTCATATAAGCACTATTTAAGCAAAAACACATATATTTGAGAGCGATTACTGCAATGTTTTAGCAATTATGTATTGTGATCATATATATATGAATTTAAAGTGTATAGTTTATATTGCGAAAACATTTCTTCGTATGACAAAATTATAATATTCATGTAATTATGTATATAGAAGTACAATATATTATGACATGAATATATTTTTATGTTCAGATATTTGTACATGCCATTTTCATTACTTAAATATTTTATAATAATGTATTTTATATATTTTTACAACAAGTTAATAAACTTTCATTTCATAATGTATAATGATTGTATCAGAAATAAAACAATCATTATCATTAATTTATAATTAGAGGTTCCCAATATTATCGTATTGTACAATTTAACTAAAAAGAAAATTTATTATTGTTGTATACTCATAAAAATATTTTTTTTTTATATTGAATTATTTTCTAGTCGGTCCAGGAACGCCTTGCTGAATGGCGACACACAACATTACGATTGGGACTCTGGTTATACGTGTCATCAGCTGGGATCAGGAACAATCTTGATTCAGTTAGGTCAACCTTATCTGCTATCGTCGATGCGTTTATTGTTGTGGGATTGTGATGATCGCAGCTATAGTTACTACATTGAAACATCATGCAACTTGTGGGATTGGGAAATAGTTGTTGATCGAACGAGAGAAGCATGCAGATCTTGGCAATCACTCCGGTTTACTCAACGACCTGTTGTATTTATTCGAGTTGTTGGAACACATAATACAGCTAATGAGGTAAACTATATTATTATAAATATTTTATATTCATAATTCATAAGACTCGAGTAAAAATATACCGGATTCATAATTTTACTGCGCAAAAAGAACATGTTCCATATAATCTTTAATTATTAGCATATAACGCATACTTTTGTTTTATTTATTTATTATTCGCTTTTAAATAGATAATCGAAAACTAGATTGAATTACATATATGGACTGATTCAGATCAATATTGTTCCTAAATAGAATACATTATTATTTGCATTAATGCAAAATTGCAAATTTGGTCACCATTTAGGTATTTCATACTTTCTACATGTGAGAACATTCGCAACACAATCTGGTAGAAATAATAACTGATAGCTTCTCACCAATGACACAATAAACATATCTTTCGCTGATTAATAATATAATTTTCAAAACATCTGCAGTGTCATGCACTGAACTTTCTTATACGCTTTTGGGTTAAATCACATCCTTTTTTCATTATTTTACTAATTTATAATATTTGTTCTAACCTTTGAAACACTTTTTCACGAAATATATTTCTTAGAATAAATATAAAAGGTCAAGCTTCAAATGTTTTAAGTCTATTTTTTTTTGATAAACTATTGACAGGCGTAGATGATTCGATTAATGTAAAAGTAAATATAATAAGAAGAAATTTCAAGAGCCATTTTCTTGTTTCCGGTATCGTTTGGGAAAAATGTTTCAAATAAAAGATGTACAAAATGCTGATATCTATAATTTTTACTGTAACAATTTTTCTGTAACTGCTACTATTTTTGAGTAGTTGCAGAAACCGCAAAAAATGACTGGAGTAAACATGCACTTCCGGTCGGTACATTGTTTTTCAAAAATTGGAGGTGCACACCCCAGGCTTATGCAAATCTTAAGTTAAAAGTTTCATAATTTTATCTTCAACCGTTTCAACTTACGCACAGACACACACATACACACACACACACACACACACACACACACACACACACAGACAGACAGACAGACATCATTCCAAAAATAGTCGGAATCGATTCAGGGAAGGTCAAAACGTATATTTCCGTTAAAATCTCAAGATCGAAAATTTTCATGATTACAATACTTACTCTTACTGCGTATAAGAAAGTAAAAATTATAATATAAAAGTATAAATTTAATTATTTTTGTACTAATACTACGCTATCAAAATAATCAGCCAACTCCTAACGCGCTTACGAGCGCGTATGTTTGTGTGTCAACCAGTCAATCAGTCAACAAAGAAACCTTATAATTACTTTGTTACATCACTGCCACTTTTTATATGTCACAGACCATTCGATTGTAGATATCATTCTAACAACTAAACAATAGTTCATTAGTCTACGTAGTGCTAAACCTGACTACAATCAATTATATTCATTTGTTTAAGCTTCAGTTCATTGCAATAAATAGAGCAAAATTATTTAAAGACATTGGTCCGTAGCACGGACAAGCTACTAAGCCTGTATTATCGAAAAATAGCACGCTAATTCAGACTTAGTAGCTTGTCCGTGCTACGGATCATAGTTTTTTAACTAAATCTATATAATTTCACTCGCGACTCAGAATTATATAAATTTATCTGTGCTATATATCCAATTATGAAGTAATTTAAATGTACATCACCATCATCCATTATATCTATTATACGTAATATATCGGTAATTAAAAACAATTAATCTTTTAAAATTAATTAATATCTCGATATTTTAAAATATATAAGGTACATCAAAAATTGCCTGGTTTAATCGCTTTTTATGTGAACATATAGTTTTTCGTAATGCATTAGCAGGTTTCATATTGGGAATGATTCGGATAACGATACAGTTCACCTTTAATTCATGGATAAAAATTGCCTATGGTAAAAAAAATTAATCAAAGCGACATCGAATGCCACGGATCAGATAATTTTAAGTTACTTAATCGAGATTCTATTATTATTTTAGTAATATCATGTTATCTTGATAACTGAAGTGATTAAATAAATTTATATGTACATAATATCTTATTTTTCTTCTAGGTATTTCACTGTGTTCATTTTGAGTGTCCTGCACAAGATGTAGACACAAATCATTCTCCAATCAGAATAACGAGTGTAAAAAAAACTACAAACACTACTTCCCTACAGCCTGTTCAAGTATCAACACATTTGACAACACCTACAGAAACGGCGACAGAAGCCGAAGAACTAGAAAATGAACAAAAAAAGTAATATTTAAATAATCTACTTCATCTCTACGTAATCAATATAGAGTTGCTCGTTAGTATAAATACCATAAATTGTAAGTTATTAATTGTTTTTTGTGTTTCTATTTTATTTTATAAATAATTTTTTAAAGCTTATTCGGCATTTTTTTTTAGATCTGACGCATACTCAATTTTTACCTAAAATTAGTTTCCTTAGTCAAAATAAGCTTTAAGTAGAAAAGTAAGTTCATAAAGAAAAATTTCTAGTAATAATAATTTTAGGAACATATGTAAATAAAATGTTAATGTAAATATTGAAACTTGTAAAATGCTGATGCTTAACACTGCATAGTGCAAATTATCTATATATAAATTTTATTTTTACATACTAATGATTTTACATTAGTTTTTTTTCTGTTATTTTTTAAAAAGATTGTATTCATTGTTTATTATTTTATTTTTATTATTTTCCAGTAGGTTACCAAATTTTTATACTTGAATGGACATTTACAGCTGAATTCATAAGATTTTCTTAAACGGATAAATTTACCGAAATTAATCGTAGATTAAACCAGAAGTTGCTCCTTATCATACATATGATAAAAAAAATTCGATATCCATGTATAATAATACTTATGAATACGGTTGTTATTGAATATTTTATGCATGTAGTTAAAAATATAAAGTTATGACAAAAAAAATGCTAAATCTAAGTAACATAGTTAATTTCTTTTTGAGATATATTAGTATAATACATTTTAAAATCTCTATTTAATTTCAAAATATATAATATCTTTGTAGTGGTAATTAATTGTTGAAATAAAACTTATTTTAAAATCAGACTACATATTTGGAAAAATAAATACCTTATTTGCGAAATATTTACTGAGCTTACATTGAAATTTCAGTTTAAAAAACAAAAGATTCGTTTACGATTTTACAGAATATAATAACGATGGTCTATACCATATTCCTAATATTCAGATATCCAACTTAAAGTATATAAACAGATTCGGATATGAAATGATTCAGATCCAAGAAAGATGGAATCAAATCAAGTTAAAATACTACTATACAGATTATATTGAAAGTAAAACATCTGCAGTGTCATGCACCGAACTTTCTTATACGCATATGGGTTAAACCATATCGTAGTTACATTATTTTTCTAATTTATAATATTTGTTCTAACTATTAGATCGCTTTTACAGTAAATATATTTCTTAGAATAAATATAAAACGTCAAACTTCAAATTATTTAAGTCTATTTTGTTAAACAATTGACAGGCGCAGATGATACGATTTATGTAAAAATTAATATAATATGAAGATATTTCGAGAGCCATTTTATTTTTTCCGGTACCGTTTGGGAAAAAAAGTTTCAAATAAAAGTTGTACAAAATGCAGATATCTATAATTTTTGTTGTAATAATTTATCTGTAACTGCAACTATTTTTGAGGAAATGCAGAAACTGCAAAAAAATGTCTAAAGTAAACATGCGCTTCGGTCGGAATATTGTTTTCAAAAATAGGAGGTTTTCTTGCCAGGCACATACAAATCTTAAGATTAAAATTTCATAATTTTCCCTTTGTCCGTTTGGGCTGTAGAGCGCTCACATACACACACACACACAGACGGACGTCATTCCAAAAATAGTTGGAATCGATTCAGGGAAGGTCAAAACGTATATTTCCGTTAAAATCTCGACATCGAAATTTTTCATGATTACAATACTTATACTGCGTATAAGAAAGTAAAAATGACATTTTCACTTATTAAAGTCAGTAAATATTTTGCTATTATTTTATAGTATCATAATTGATTTTATTAGGATCATATCTATATTTTGCAAAATATCACTCATAAAAATACTAGGTACTATTGTTAAATTAAAATTTAAATTATTTCCTTATCGTTATTGTTCGTCATACCCAATTTATTTTGGTTATTGTTAATATTTTACTGATTTTAATTTAAAATTGTGAATAAAGATAAAATCTATCATTGACCTACAGGTCTTGACCATTGTAGATCAAGCATATAAATAAAAGAAAATATGTAATGCTACAAAAAAATTATCATTTCATTCAAATTATCGGTTGGCTTAAATATGCAGCCCGAATTTTTTAAAACTACAATTATTCAATTTTGGTTCATGATCATGAAATAAGCACCGACACGTTCCGATCTATAGCTTTATAACAAACCGGAAACTAGATCGGATCGTGTTGATGCTTATTTCATGATTTATTAATTAACATTGAATAATTTAGAACATTTCAGACAGCAAATTTAATCTCACAGATTATCGTGAACCGATACATTTTTTATTGCATTACATATTTTATTATTTGCGTTACTTTGTGATTCGCATAGAAACTTAATAACTCGGAATGTATTAAGTTAAATTGTATTATAAATTAAAAATAATAATTTCGAAATGAGAATCAAATTATGTATTATAATAATTAAAGAAAAATTCTTGAAATATATCATTTCAAAATTTCCTGAAACTTCAAGAAAAGACCTTGCTTTCGTTTGTGCCTCACGCACACATTTACATTTACAACCCTACGTTTATGCACAACCAATATTAATTGTGTTTCGCAGAGCTATCAAAACAAAATATTTCCCGGATACATTTACAATTTTTTTTACTGTTCGACTACTTATATAGCTGATTTAGATGATTTTTAAAATAAATTTATATGCAATTTATCATAATGTAAACAGTTGTTTCCCTTTTGTTAAAGCTTGACGTCTAGCAAGTATGTTATATTGGTCAATTAAAACTCATAGGTGTTTAAGTAATATAAATTGGAGCTACGTATCATGTTATCAATCTAATTTCGCGCGTGCTCAGAAAAGAGTGGACTGGGTTCATAGTGCGCACATGCACATTTCGGTCTTCGGGCACTCCGACCGAACCTGACGAAAACATATTCCAATCAATGTTGTTTTTGAATTTATTGTGTGTGCGTTGTTTTGCTAACTTAAAAATTTGATGAGTCAAATATATGATATGCAAAACTGATAGTTGACACAGACGGATTCAGATTAGATGAGGCATTAAGATATTCTCATATGACGCTACTAAAATGCGTAAAGAAATTATTTTTTCAACATGGTCTTAATATTTAGAATATTTAGAACCGACTAAAGTAAACTTGACTACAATTTGAAATAGAATCAGGTTTATAGTGATTTTGCGTGTCGTTAATATTGGGCGCACTTTTATAAGACTCAAAGTTAAAGTCCATCTATAAATCCGACTCTGTCAGCTTTATCAGTGTTATCTGAAAATAACGTCAGTGCCCGAAGCTGATTTTTTCGATCTTTTTAGTTATAAATTTCAGAATTCATTGATAGTCACGGGCGCACGCACACTCTCTGACGTGTTACTAGAAAGAGAGCGTTGGGAGATTCCATGAGCAACAAGGACGTGCAAATCCAAAACTTGTTTCAGCCCGAACAAGAGAGACAGGTGTTTCGTGCGCACTGATCGAGACAACAAGCGGCGGAGATTCCCTTGCGTGAAATGGAAGTCTGTCAGAGAGAGAGAGAGACAACGAATTATAGGAAATTCCCTTGCAATAAACGGAGACTGGCGTCAACAGCACCATAAGGTGATTCCAAAACAAACGGTCGAGGGGTGTTCGATGGCTGTTATGTTATGCATTTGGTGACGACAGTAATTTAGATTGTGGTGGTAGCGGGTTTCTATCAAGAAGCAACGAACGGTTGCCTTGTAAAAATATCCGCGTCGTGCTTCTAAATTTAGCTCATGCTATCATGGCTTGTATACCACGCAGCTTGGCGAGGAACGGCATACACAGCGATTCATACATACACATATACTATGTGTGTGTATTTGACAACAACAGAAGTTGGGAGTTCATATAGAAATACGCGCGCGGTAAATGTGGAAAGTATTAATTATTTATAATTTTATTACGTGAACGCCCGAACAGTGTCTACTGTACAAAAATGCCACACTGGACTGCATACCGATGCTAGGCACCAGCAAGTAAAGTATACAAGAGTATCGCTATTTCTAGCACGCAGCACATGCTAGTAAGGCGTTTCTCTGCTCTGCCGCTTGTATTCGGTCGAGGACAGTGATACGATACGCAGTTATATACATAGTTACGTCTTGATTAATCTAATCAAGATTGAGGAGTAGAGAGTGTCCGTGCTTATGTGATGCGGCCGTATAGATCAGAGCACATCACATTTTGTATGTGCGCTTATCCAACGAAACGGCAAACACCAACTTTACACATAATACGTGTTTGTTGTTGTGCGTGTATGCTAGAAAGAGAAAGCTATGCACGGGAAATGGCGGTAAGGGTGATTCCAGGCACAGACAAGGACGACAAGAGAACAGGTTTTGAAAGTGTTCAGTGGAAAGAGGTACAACAATCACATACCAGCGTGCTAGAATGAGATGGGACAAGGGCGATTCCAACAGAATAGAAAGAAATAATCAGGATACCACTCGGAATGAGAAATGCTAAAAGTGAGAAATAAGATTAGTCATACGCGCTGGTTAGAAAGAGACAAAGTGCAAGCAAAATGGCGTCGAGGTAGCCAGCATATCATTTTAGTGTAATTTGTGAAGCGTCTCTATCTTTTGATTTATCTAAAAATTAATAGACAAAAATCAAATGATAATACACAAACTGTAGACATTCTGTGAGGTATAAGTGAAATATGTAAACAGTGCTACTATGTGTTCATAAATTCAAACATAAATGATGTTTAGTGCCAAATTTATTTTATTATAATAAATCTATGTATAAACATTATAAAAGTTTTCGTTCGTAAATTGTACAAATTATATATACATATATTCTAGTGAGTGTAAAATGATTTCAAGTCACTAACAAGTGCCAATCAATCAAAAACAAAAGTCTTAACAAATTGTTTGTTTATGGATTCAATCAGTTTGTTCGTCATCGTCATATGTTTTCCTCATATTTGGTGAGTAAAATTATGAACAGAATTCACCAAACGTCATCGTTCACTCTCAGTTGTTTCATTCGAAATTACAGAGATGTGTGGGAGGATGATTGTGTGTTGTCATTTTACATAATAGAATAAACAAAAATGGCAATCAATTTATTAGCATAGATTTATTATTTTTTCAAATGTCATTGTGTTATTGCGGTATTTACACCTGTTTTGGTTGTGACTAATTGTAATTGCCTTGGGGAGGATGGGGTCCTCTAGTTCGTATTTACACCTAAGCTTGGTTGCCTTGCTAAAAGAACTACACATACATACATATGTGTGTAGTAAGTTGTCCGGATTGCCTTGCTTAGCCTGTTGAGTCGAATGTTGTTTTTGCATGGTAGTGTACCATGGCGCCAGTAAGACTATCATATTGGCGTCATAGTTGTCTGTCTGGCCAACCTAGCTTGTCTTGCTGCGGGCTGCTTGCCTTGTCTTTACTTTACTGTGGGCGACCTACCCCTCGTTCCCCCGTAACTGCAGTAGTGATCATTCTTTAGCCAGCATGCCTACATCTTTTACGCCACGCACATATTCGTATGCAACAACACTCGCAAAGCAAACATTTGATTCGCATCTACCGTGAAATGCTGACATCTGTGTCCGTCAACAAATTATGGGTTTAAAGTGCTATATAGCGGCACATAATGACGTATGTTCTAACTCTTCAAAATAACGCTTCACAATAAAACATTGTCCTGGCAATATTGTGTAATGTTTTCATTTTTAAATGTGTTTTATTGCTTCTGTTAACTTTCAAAAGCGATTTGCTAATTTATTATAGATTATAAGGATGATTTATTTTTTTTGAAGTTGATATCTGATCTATAAATTGTAAATCGGGTTTTGTATCAATATTTAGTAAAAAGTCGGGTAGGAAATTTAAGATGATAATACCCGCAAAAAGAAAGTTTTTACAAATTTCAACAAAAGTATATTTTTAGTTTACGCAGCGTAATATTTTATTATATCCCCAAATGAATTTGTTTTTGTGTACAACTTTTACTGCCACCTTTTATGTGGTCAAGCTAAATAATTAGGGAAATACGTATCGCTGAAATGCGAATAACATTTCTGGTGACGGCATCTAGGAATATTAGCACTAATATTCAATAAATTACAAATCTCTTATAAAGCGATCTGAATAAGTGTATGAACTCCATTGTGAATTTTATATGCCAAGGTTGTTCATTTAAATTTAATATTGGATTTTTCCGAAATTAAGTGGTAATATTGAAAATGCACTATATTACGATAAGACGATCATTTATTATTAGATTTAATAATTTAAGTAATCGTGACCGAAACTAGCAACTCGCTCTCTGGCGACAAAACTAATGTACTAAAAAAGCGACCCATATTTAACCCTTCAGAACTTATCTAAATTTTATATTTGTCTAATTATAAATTCAATATTATTTTCGTGTAAGCAAAATATTTGGCAAGAATTTTTTTATTAGCTTTTTTGTTTTATTTCCTGCCGAAAAAAACAAATACGCATACATATTGGAATATATTCATTCATGGGTAACCGGAAAATTTACAGTTGCCACAAAAACGTTTAATTTGAGTAATAATCATATGTGGTGACACGGCAAAAAATTATAAGATAAACGAAGTACGGCGTTCGTACTTCCAAAGGTCTCACTTTACTCGCAGTGGAAAGTTGTATTATATTAATAAATTAAGTAAAATTTGTGGATAATATGTTGAATAAATATTTCCTATGATAAAGAGTCGTTGAATGTTTTTCTATGAGTTTCACAAGTTTTTCTCAAAACTATTAAAACGGCGTTAGCGATAAATACAACACACTCGTGACTTTGTGAGTTGTTGCTTATCTTATCAGTGATTCACGAATCCTCTGATTATTATTTATTCGTGTTTTTTTTTCTTACAAATACAGCAACATACCGTTTGTAGGCAGTTCAGTCACTGTAGTTCTGAGAAAATGTTATTTGGTTATATAAACATTTTACCTATACTATTTATTAGGTATTACATATTTGTATCAACTTCATTACATTTTCTGCAAACATGGAATTATCGATTCCTAGCCAAAATATATCAATGTGAAAATAATATACGAGTATTTTTTTTTTTTAATCTGATTTTTCTGCCTACCATAGTGAGGATTCGGTTGTTTGTTGACCAATACGCAGTGTGGAGAACACATGTTATCGAATATTTGTTACTTTTTCTAGAAATGATAAAATGAAAACAAATGCTTCTCGCATTGGCGAACTTGTATAATTATTGTTATTGCCTCGTGTTATGTAAATGCTAGAAGATTACGATTTGTAACTCATGACTAAGAATTACATAAGAGAAAAATTCCTTAACTACAAATTCAAAGCAACAAAATCCAAAACAACAAATAAATTTACGCATAACATGCACTGAACTTTCTTATACGTATTTTGCTTAGATACACACACGCGCAACATACGTAACGAACACAACACATACTACACAAACACACACACACACACACAAACACACACACACACACACACACACACACACACACACACACACACACACACACACACACACACACACACACACACACACACACACACGTGCGTGCACTCGCACACGAATTTTAAACTTAAGGGGACATTACAGGTTGTAGGCCTGAAAAGTGGGTCAACTTTGGGAATTTTTTATGAAAGAACTAAAATCAGTAGTCATGTAGTTTTGCTAGTTGCATTCATCTATCCTTCTTCTATTATTGACCATTTATTTTACAATATGTTTTCATAAACATGGCCGCATCGGCGGCCATCCTGGCAACTCGCACGCGAAACATGTGCCCACTGTGTCGGGCCCCGGGCCCCTCCTGGTCATCTAAACAGAAAAAACGCGCATTGGTCAGTAAACTATATTAGATTTTCTGGATCCTGAACCTAATTTTACGAAAATTTTTGGAAATTACGACTAAATTGCGACCGTGTGAAAAAAAGTGATGAAATTTCCATTGCTTTTTCGAGCTTAAAACGTGATAAAAAATAGTAAAATTTAACAATAATTGAAGAAAAATAGTTTTGGCGGTATAGCGCTTATAGGCATGCGCACGCACTAGCACTCACAAAACGCACTTCATTTGAAAAATTAGTCAGACTCGATTCAGGAAAGATCAAAAGGTATATTTTATTAAAATCTTAAAATCATAATATTTCATGACTACAAACTGACTTATTATCACGTATAAGAAAACAGAAATAATGACCAAAACATCTGCAGTGGCTTGCCCTGAACTTTCTTATACGCATTTTGGTTATATTATATCATATATACACTATTTTTCTAATCTATATTTTACTAACCTTTGGAACCCCTTTTAACTAAATTATTACAAAAATAGAAGGTTGTCTGCCCAGGCATATACAAATTTTAAGTTTGAAGTTGAATAATTTTACTTTCAATCGTCTAGGCTGTAGAGCGCACATACACACACACACACACAGATAGACAGACGTCATTCCAAAAATAGTCGGAATCGTTTCAGGAAAGGCCAAAACGTATATTTCCGTTAAAATCTCGAGATCGAAATTTTTCATGATACTTATACCGCGCAAAACAGCTACAATGTCATGCACCGAACTTTCTTATACGCTTTTGGGTTAGATCATATCACATTTTTATTATTTTTCTAATTAATAATATTTTACTAACTTTTGGAATATATTAAATATATATAATGGCGAATAAGTAAATTAAGTTATACTCTGTAAAATATATATTGTTTACCCATCATGATAAATGGCCTAAATTTTACTTGTCGAAAATTCGAGTATCCTAAAAATGAAGACATAATTGTACACGATGAAAGATCTAAAATGTATATGCCCTAAATTTTTAGTTAACCATACATACTATTCTTACAAGATAAACAAAATTAGCAATGCTTAGCATTGATGGGTGTCACTTAGAAGCTAGTATTGCATTATTGAATAAATTTAAAATTCGCAATTTACACGCTTCTATCATGCTTAATATCATACATGGAGGTATGTATGGAAGTAAATGTTGGATTTAGCAAACCAAGCATAGAAACCATGTGGTTGTGGAAATTAAAATTTTATGATGTATTTGTGGTTCATCTAAGAGACACAGGAAGTGAAATATGTGGGTATGTGAACAGTGCGATATTGTAAAAATTATGTATGTAGAATAGACGAGAACCAAATGAGATGGTACTCGTATTCGTGAACGAAATAATCCTTGGCGGCGTTAGTAACATTAATAAATATCTGGCATGTCTGACACTGTACTTTCTTATACGCATTCTGGTTATATCGTTAGAATTTAAAATTTTTTGAACATTTTTAAAAAATGTCAGTATTATAAATTCTAAAGATCTAACCAAAATGTGTATAAGATATTCCGCATGCCAGCATATGTACCGCCGCGTCGAGGCGAGTAAATCAACTACTGGTGGAGAACAAGCATATATGCAGTAGACGTGAAAAGTTGTATGGAATATTTTTTTGTAACCAGTACCTTTTCTGAAACATCTTTTCAAATAAAACTTATGCAAAATATTAATATCTTTTATTTTCATTATATTTAATTTTGCTGTAAGTACTACCGTTTCTGAGTTATAGCAAAAAATGAGTAGAGTAAACATGCACACAAATCTTAAGTTTGAATTTTCATAATTTTATCTTCTACCGTTTAGGCTGTGGAGCGCACACAGAGACACACACACTCACATACACAGACAGATAGACAGACAGACAGACGTCATCTCAAAAATATTCAGACTTGATTCAGGGAAGGTCAAAAGATATATTTCCGTTAAAATCTCGTGATCGAAATTTTTCATGATTACTTAATTATACTCGTACTGCATATAAGAAAGTAAAAATGTCGGGCGTAATCATCAATGGGTTTGATAGTTGTGATGATCGGATACGCGAAGTAATGTAAACTGTTCAACAAAGTGAACTGATTCCATGCGTAGTTTGCCAAAACGAATCGATATTGGAGGCAGAATGTTTTGTTTTTACTTTCTTATACGCAGTATAAGGATGTTCTCTAAGTCTAACCTTTCCAAAAAACCAAAAATAAAAATTTTAAATTTTTTCAATCCGAGACTAATATATTCATATAATTTACTCGCTGTCCACCTCAAAAACTATATCCATAATCTTCATTTGCCTACGTTTCTTCGTGTTTGGCGACAAATTTTTCATTAATACGCCAACGCTTTTTCCAAATATGTCGGGGTCCTCTTCGGTCCTTTTGGCACTGTAGTATTCTGTCAACGACAGACATGCACCTTCGATGCTTGCATCTGCAGATGACTCGAATAGTTTTTTTTTCTTTGTTCACGTCTAAGTATTTTGGTCACCTTGACGTGGCTAGCGGATCCATCCAAAGTCATTGGGGCCGAGTGGACGCCGCAGATCCCGCAGCATGCTTGCTGTCGTGGCGTATTTCAGTCGCATAGCGAAACCGCAAAATCGCCCACCGGGATTCACACTCTGGAACTAGAATATATTGAAAATTACAACATAGTCCTATTTTAACTTTTAACAAAAAAAAATATAGTTGCATATCACATACCTGTTGAATGACTTCGGAAATACTTCTCCATGTATTTTCTTTACTAGTTTTATTGCGGAAGCCTACACTTCGCTTATAATACAATATAGCGTATTTTTCGACATTCACCGTCCATTATGTTCAAATAACAATAATAAACAACAACAGTATAGCAGATAAACAAAAGCGAATTCAAAACGAGTACGAAACTGGACGAAACTGTACTGCCATGTTGTACTTGTCAACACATCCCGTGCGGAAAACGTTATACGTACCGAGCGATTCTCGTATTGGGTTGGTAAACCAAGCGAAAACCGAGGTTCTAAGCCCGTAATTTAGTCGGCGTTCACGTTACTTACACGATAGATCGCGCATGCGCTATATATATTATTTACTTTGTTATGTTGTGAAATACAGATATTGCACCTAAACTTTCATTTTCTCTGTCATCCATTATAAATAAAACAATATTTGTATATTAATTTAAAATAAGAGTAATTTACTCGGCGCTTAAACGTTTGACAGTAGATCGCGCATGCTTCTTGAATTCAAGACGCATCTTGAAACAGGAGCGACGATTGAAATCCACGTAAAAATCCCGTCTTGCTCGAAACTGGTTTTACGAGCGAAAACCGAGCTAAAATCCAACTTCAGAGCTCGAATTACGTGTAACAGGTCCGCACGGGATGTGCACCCGATCACGCTTACGCAGATGCGTTTTTCCAACTGAACTGATCTTAGGTAAAGAAAGAACGAGTTTTTGTTCAGTTGTCTTGGCATGAAAGATAAAAGTTGGCCAACTTCTTAGCTTAGTACTAAACATTGGTCAACATGGTGTTTATCTTTTTCTTAGCCTTAAATGTAATGCTAATTTTAAATGTAACGCTAATTTTTTTCTGTATAAACCTACTAAAACTGTATTATGACTGTTATTTACAAATTATTTGTGAGTTAACCTTCGGTATTTATAAAATAAATAAACAGCTGATTGTTTCATTAATGCTCGGCGTAAGGACGAATTTTTGTAGTACATTAGTTTCACCGCGAGAGAGCGAGTTGTTCATTTCGTTCACGAATGGTCATGTTAAAGGAATGTCGAATGAAAGATTGTTGAAGAAGATTTATGTAGGTGAAAATGTGGGGTCGTCTTCGGAATTAATGGATAAGTATTAGTGAGGATGAATTTCGCGCTTCCAAGAGTTGTGATGTCAGGATCCTTTTGATAAACTTAGTTCCTAGCTTATTAGGTTTGACACACTGTTTAAGGTCGTTTGGAGAGAGTGGCCTTGCTTGCGCACACAATTGCACAACCAACATTATATTCTAAACATCATAAAGAATTGTAAATAGAAATGAGAATGTAGCTGTGATTCTTTGGTCGCTACAATTACAATATTTTCCGTCGGTAAAATTAATATACAAAAAAAAAATGGCCATTACGCTGTGCATTATTAATGAGCTGTTTATTTGTTTCATAAATAACGAAGAAAAATATCCGGCATGTCTGACGCTGAACAATCTTATACGTATTTTGGTTAGATCGTTAGAATTTCGAAAATTTGAAAATTTTTGACTATATTTTGATTTTTATGTTGAACAATTGACAGGCATACGATATATGTAAAATAAATAATACGTGAACAAATTTCAATAGCCATTTTTTTTGTAACCAGTACCTTTTTTGAAAAATATTTTCTAATAAAAGTTATCCGAAATATTAATCATTTATTTTCATTCTAACTGTGTTTGCTTTAAATACTACCTGTTTTGAGTTATGGCAGAAAATGCAAATAATTACTAGAGTAAACATGCACTTCCGGTTTGAATATTATTCTCAAAAATAGTAGGTTTTCTTGCCAGACATATACAAATCTTAAGTTTAAAGTTTCATAATATTATTTTCAAACCCACAATCAGGCACACAGACGTCATCTCAAAAATAGTCAGACTCGATTCAGCAAAGGCCAAAATATATATTTCCGTTAAAATCTCGAGATCGAAATTTTTCATGATTGCATTATTTATACTGCGTATAAGAAAGTAAAAATATATATCAATTCCACGAAGTAAATTCTTCAGCCAGCTCACAAATAATTTGTAAATAACAGTGACAATCATAACACTTCGATTTCCAATATAAACATTTAATGAACACAAAATAAAAGATTGACACTCCAAGAATGATCTTTCTAGCAAGGAACAAATTTAGAATTTTACGGGTCTAATCATAGCTTCTACTTTGTGATAACACAACTGTCAAACTACTAGTCATGAAGTCCGACATTTTTATTAATGCTACTAGCGGCACCAACGATAATTTTGGCCACGAATAGTTTTACTGTTATTTTATACAATGTTATTGTAAATTATTATAGTGCATGATATATACTCAAACTTTCTATCAACTGGATAACTTTTTTTCCGTAATTAAATTAAATTTCTGATTCCATTGGGCCACTCTGAAGCATAAAATCATTGCGGAGAGGGACTATAATTCTAGATTCAAAATCTAGTTCCTGGTGCATTATATATTATTAATAATAGCACAAAATATGAATGTATAGGTTCACTTCTCCATAGCAGAAGTATACTATTTCAAGAAAATATTACATTCTTTATTATTAACTTATTTTATCGCTGTTATGTAATTTGCATTATTATCTATTTTCTGTTGTGGCCTTTCTTTATTATGTTCACGTGCTGTTTAATTAATTAAGAACTTGTCCATTCGTTTCTATGTGTATTCCCAGTGTTGATAATCGCTGATTTGGGATTATCTATAATGGAATTCGTTGCTCCCTTACCGCGCGAGAATGTATCGGCGTTCGGCATGTGGTATGACCGTATGACGCAAGCGAAATTGCTATGTGGTATGATGGCGTGCAAAATCAAACAGTACTAAACTAAGGTGAGAGTGGTTTCATATTCTTTTTGATCGCACTAATTTGATAATTATTACTTCAATACATATGTTTTGTGTCTAGCTACTCATAGAATTATAATTGTAAACCACTGATAGGTAATATATTTATTTTAAGTAAAGCGTAGCGAGACGAAAGATCGATTATTATGTTTGTATGTGTTTGCATGCTTTTTTTCCTCCAACTGTTTGGCTTTCATATGGCATATCATTTCGCTTTGTAGTTATAAAGAAGTTTAAGGTGAAAGAAGTCAATTATATTCAAAATATACTGTTGTCGTTTCCCCCTTGTCTGCCCTAACCGTATGATGCTCTTGTTTCTGATTATCGGTTTCAATGTTCAACTGGCGCCAAGTGATTGAGTGAATGCGTAATATGGTATACATATACGCACTTAATAGCACAACTATTGTTCAATAATAAATTATTAAGACCATTGTTTCCTAAAAGTTGCTATTTTACGTAAATACTTTATTTTGATACTCGATATTGAAAATAATTAATGATGAGAGAACAACTTTAGGGCATAATTATATCGTATCAATTTATATTTGTGAAATAGTAAATTTAGGTAAACGATTGTCTCTTGATGCTATGAATCGTTAATATACACGTTCATGTTTTTTTCCAGATCACTTCATGAAAAAATGGAAATCACAGGAAACAAATATTTACATAAAAAGTTTAAGAAACAAACAAGCTGTAGTCCTATTTACAACGTAGAAGATAAGAATGATAACGTGTTGATTCCTGTCGTCAGCAACGGCCAATGTGGAGAGATTTATGCACAGAAATTGCTGGAGCATCGAGGATCGACTGAAGCGAAAGCTGTTAATTTTTTATTATTTAAAGACAATAACTATTTAGGAAGTGTGCCAAATGTCAAGAGTACAAATTATGACGGTAGTTTAGTCACTGATCGTAGCAGCGAATTAGCCGTAGACAGACTTGTGAATGATACATTAGATAATCAGTCTTCCATATCAAAAGTAGCAGTAAGTATAAATGTAGCAACAACATGTAGCAGTGCGGTGACTAGGGAATCAGAAGAATGTAAGAATAAATATCGCATATCTGACGAGCCAAATATCGTCAGACAAACCGAACAGAAACACATGATGAATTTAGTAAAAACCTCAAATGTAACGAGCTGCATATCAACAACAACCACTAGTTTATTAGCCAATGAACTAAAAGAAAACATTATAAGAAATTTTAGTTTTGATACCGAAGTTAACATTTCTGAACCAACTACTCAGAAAAATGATAAGTCTTCCATTTTCGATACCGTTTATTCTAAATATAGTGTAATATCAGAGCGGCCAAATGCAACAAGTATCAAATCCGATACGGAGGAGGTGGCGAACAAGTCATCGGGTATTATCTATAATAAAAGCGACACTAGCGACAGTGCTCAAAAGCCAGACGCCATCACACCGGAGAAGAAACAAAATTGCCCCGAGCCAAATGGCGGAAAATATGTATGCACATATTGCAACTTGGCCTGTTCGAAGCCCAGTGTACTCCAGAAACATATTCGCGCGCATACCAACGAGAGACCATATCCATGTGTAAGTTGTGGATTTAGTTTCAAGACCAGATCGAACTTGTACAAGCACTGCAGATCAAGAACGCATGCGAACAGGGTCATGGGCAACAAGCATGTACAAACAGGCGCTGGTCAGATGGAAATAATGGACATTGATAACTCTTCAGAGAAGAACGAAGATCGATTGGATTGTGCTGACGAGTACATCGAAGATAAATCATCGAATGAAAAAATGCCGCAATTGTGTGAAAAAATTGCCGAATATTCAAAATTAAATGTAAATAATTTATTAACATCAGACCAAAGTAAAGTTTGGGAACAAAAAACAAAACCTTATAAACCAAGATTTCATACAGCGAAAATATTTTTTGAAGAAAATAAACTTAAGGAAAACGATTCTAAATTAGATAATGTTACTAGTGCTCATTTCAGAGCTTTACCTAATCCGATTATTATAGAAAATATCAAAAACAAAACAGAATCACAAGAGTCACAGAATATCAGATCGAATCCCGATATCTTAAAATTAAGGATAAATGAACTTATACATAAAAATAATTCTATTATGAATTGCGATGATGCGGTGGTGATAAGAAGACGAAATGTTGACACAAGCATAGAAAACGTGAACAATAATGACTATATATCACAACAGGTTGTGCATTGGCAACAACCGGCCGAGTACAAAAATACTGTCGATGAACCATTGAATCTTACCGCAAAAAATAGAAAACGCTGCTTAAGTGATTCGGACAACACACAAAAAAGTTTAATCAAAGAACTGTTACTAAAAAATTTAAGTACTGATCCGAATTTACAATGCCCTTATTGTAAAATGATATTCCAAACCGTAACTGAATTAGAAATGCATAAATTAAAATACTGTAATGCGAAAACAAGTAATATACGTTACGCTAGAAGTAGTTCCGTAAATGTGGCTTCCATTTTAACACAAAATAAAAACGCTTTTGACAATATACCCCATATGCAACATACAACGTTTCCATTAAAATCACCAGGTCCGTGCCTGGGAAAAACACGATTGATTGAAAACGAAAAACAAACGGAAAAGTACCGGACATTTTCATTCGATGATAATGTCATTTTGCATCATACACAATCCGATTCACCCAGTTTTAACAAATACATGCTTCAATCCGCTGTGGGTACTTATCCGTTGTCGCCTCAAATCAAAAAGAATCCTATCAGATTATTCGGTGGTGAAGTAAAAATAACGCAAACATCAGGTGAAACGAGAAGTTTTAAGATTGAATCAGAAAGTATAAATAAAATGCAAGAAGAACCGCAACATTTCATGGAATTCAATGCGAATTTAAGTGAAAACCTAGTTATAAAATCTGGTTTACACTCGGGTGGAACCGTGCTACAAAATAAAACAAACTATAGTCCGAAAATAGATAGTTTACCTTCGCCGAACATTCTAAGAATGTATGATAATTCAGACATTGTATCGCCAAGTTTAAATTTGCAACTATTAAAGGATAAACCGAAATTTACGTTTGATAACATTACACAACCGAATATGTGTCAAAACGATAAACTATTGAAAATTGCAACAAACGAGCAGTTTACGAAACGAGGATTTCCGTGTCGCGATAAACCAGATACTAACTATAGTGATAATGGGCTACGTCTTTCAGACATTCAACATGACAGTGAAAAAGAAAAAGAACTCTATAAATCGAATTTAATAGATTTCGGACAAAAAGCGTGTAAATTATTGGCACCAAATTTAAAACCACCAAATATGAAACTTTCTTGTTTGCCAATTTCGTTACCATCCAGCGATAAAATATTCAACACGCTAACCGTTACAATGGCACCATCTGATATTGAGAAGGACATTCCCATCGATAAACAGCATTTAGAGAATTTGAATTTTGCGAAAAAACAAATATCATTGCAACAAAAAATGGCCGAAGTTTCTCAGTCCCAGCATGTTTACAATCCAATGAATTTGTTTGTAAATGGAAAAGTAATACCATATGTTCCTGGTATTCCAGGTCCAGTTGTAGATGTTTCAACTGATCATATCTATAATCCCATCGCAATTGGTGCTAGAGCAAAGCATAGTAAAGAAATGCCCAACTCACCTAGACCTATTGAGGATAGTCACGAAGTTAAGGAAAAAGATAATAACACTTCTATATTAAATGCTGCTAATTCGTATGAACGATTAACGCCTACAATTATTGTCGACTCTGCTGAAAATCGGTCAAAATTCGATACTAAATCACTTTCCAATAAGGCATTTCCTAATTTTGATAAACCTGTCGACGTAATAAATAGATTAGTAGAAACGAAAACAACTCCATCTAGTGCAACAGTTTCTAGTCCAGATAAAATGTCATCCAAAGAAGAATCACGGAAATTTGTTCGACCGACAAGCTTAGCCCTAAAGCCAACATTGGGAACATTTAAATCACACCACGGTTTAACACCAACAATGTTCAACCAGGCTTTAATAAGTCCCGATACACCGCGCGTCGCTAAGAAATACTGTCAACAGTACTTGAATGGGAACTATTTTAGTTACCTTGGTTTGAAAAGTTCAACAAAGTCTGTGTATTGTACGTTGAATAAAACACAACCGTTCTATGTGAAACATTTTAAAAAATTAAGTATGTATTCCGAATGGAGGCAACAGGAAAGCAAAATTGATAGTTTAAGTGTTAGTGCCTACGATTCCAGACAGCAGCAACAGAAATATACGATGGCTGGACATGCGAAGGCGGATTTCATTGCCCACTCAAGTTATAAGGTATGTACATATTACTATGTAAATGTCGATTTCATTTTTATTTTGCAGTACTTTTCCAATTCATGTACACTTTTGTCAATCATACACTAACAGTGTGTTCTGTCATGAGATCATCATGACGAACGCACTGTTATCGATCCCAGTACTTTTCTGTCCTCATTATTTAAAGCGTTTACGAAAAGGCACTCGAATTTATTAAAACGATTTACCTTTCACGTTTTCCGAACAATTTATCTGCAGTTTTAGATGGACCGTGTCCAGAGCAGAAAAAAGCACTTGCAATAAGTATTTAAATAACAAGTATTTATCCTGAATACCATTTAAATTCTTTGCTAAATGTACTTTTATGTTCGTGAATATATATACCACCAAGTGTGACACAGGGACATATTTAAAAGATATATTTAACATATAATATAATAAGAAAATGCGAATTAAAAAAATAAAAGTATTTGGCAATAGATATCAGATTCAATATTACTCAAGATTAGATCATTTGATGATAGGTAATAATAAATAATTCGTACCTATATAGCAAGTTTATTTAATAATAAAAATAATAATCATAATAAATAATAATAATAAAAATAAAAAAATAATAAAATATTCGAAAAGATAAATCAGTTAACTTTTTGTGCAATTCTTATCAGATGTACACAAAATTAACCAGTTGGCAAAATTAACCGATTTACAAAATTAACCGGTCCTCGGAGTGATCCAATTCACCTCCGATAAACTACCCCCGCTTCTTATATGGAAGATCAAAGTTATTTTAATGTTACGTTTACGAGCTTCCACAATGCCCATATAAAACTTTTTGAGATTTTTCGATATCGGTTGAATTTGTGCCTTTTATTAGAGAGTATGACTTAATAAACATACTAGCCCCGTTACCAGTAAGATTAATATTCTTATTATTTTACGAATTAATAATATTTCACTAACCTGTGAAACACTTTTTCACAGATAATACGATTTATGTAAAAATAAATTAAATAAGAACAAATTTCAATAACCATTTTATTGTTACCAGTATACTTTTTGAAAAATAAAATACAAACGGAAGTCGTGCGAAATATTAATATCTTTCATTTTTATTAAAACTAGTGCTGCCGTTTTAGTTATCTTGCAGAAACTGAAAAAAAAAAAACGATTAAGATAAACAAGCACTTCTGGATTGAATATTTTTTTCAAAAATTGGTTTTCTATCTAAGCATATAAAAATCTTAAGTTTATAGTTTCATCATTTTACTTTCAATCCTTTGGGCTGTAGAGCGTACACGCGCGCGCGCGCTCCCACACACACACATACAGACGTTCTAAAATATAGTCCGACTCGATTTCAGTTTAACTACTAAAAATACTTAAAGCAGTATTTTAAATACTTGTACTTAAAGTACTGCCCAGTCCTAACCGTGGTACAATTTATATTGTTCGTGATATATGTTATGTTGGTAATATTTTGTAGATAAAATACACATTGTAATAGTGTAGGTAAACTGCCTGTTCTGTTCATCGCACTGAATCGTTTTGATAATCCAAACGACGAATAATTATTATCTATAATGACATAAATGAATGCAACTTTGTTATCTGGAGAGATGTTTGTAAAAGCTTTTTTAGCCTTATTTATCTATTTGATCTTAGAAATATTACTAATTTTCATTTTTATATCATTTGCCATTATCACCATGACAGACATTACTAGCATTTTCCTAGAACTATTTCTATATGATCTTTAAACAACCGTTCTTAAACATACGACCAAGAGTTACTAATGGCCCTGTTGCACTTTGTAGCACTGATTGCAGACTCGATTCAGTGAAGGTATATGTTAAAATCTCGAGATCGATATTTTTCATGATTACAATACTTATTACTTCATATAAGCACTATTTAACACTTTTAAAATTAAAGTATAAAAGTTACTGGCCATTCAACATCAAGGCTACATCAAGGAATTACTTAAATTAGATCAACACGTTCACAGTCACTAATTATTGGTATATTTTCGACTATGCCAAACTATATTAGCGCATATACAACCTTGGACGCACATGAGCGTTGGTGGCAAATCATTGTTGGGCGCGCTTTTGCCACTATTTATTAAGATTATAATCTTATATTTATTGATTCTTTTGATGTATGACAAACAATCTACAATAGGAACTAACGTATAAATATAAGTAACAAATGGAAAATAAGCATATTGAGGTCTGAAAAACAAATGTCTCATTCTAAACGCGTGTTTCCAAAATTAAGATTCACTCGAATCTCTTTAGAGAAGCGATAAATCAGAATCACTCTTATCAGCTTATTTCCTATTCTCAGTTGAGCGTTTAATTTGTTCAGCTGATAATTACCATCAAAAGAATGAAAGAAAGCACATTACCCAAAAGTTTTTCTGTGTTACGAATCGTCATGCATGCATTTTAATATATCAAATATCAGGTTGGTTGGAGACAACGGTTTTTATATGTAATAGATATATTTGTATTTTAAAAATTCGATGAATTATAATTATTCATTATATTAGTCATTTTTATGATCGGAATAAATTAAATTAATCGCATTATTCAATTGTACAATATTTTGTACGAATAAAGGTTTTTATTATAGAATATTTTAATTATGGAGAAAAAATCAAAAGGTGTATTGTCATTAAAACTTCGATATCGATTATTTTTATGACCCCTATATTTATTTATTACTTCCTATAAGAATGTTGTAACAACAATTTTATTATTATTAAAAAAAAAACTTGTTAAACAGAAGTTATGCAAAAATATTAGTCATCCATTTTTACTGCAAATGCAGTTATTTTGAAGAGATTACAGAAACCACAAAAAAACTACTGAAGCACTTCCGGTATGAATGATCTTTTTAAAAATAATAGGTTTTCTTGCTAGTTATATACAAAGTGGTTTTCTTGCTAGTTATAACCAAAGTAAAATTTTTTATAGTTTCAACAGATTTGGCCATCAAATCAGATTGCAGAAAACCCTTTACATCTATTTAAATCATGACATTCGGTCGTCTTTCTTGGATAGTGCCAGCCTTAATTATGTGGAACTTCATTGTAGATATTATTTTAGACTCTTTCGCCATTAGACTCTATCTTTACAAAAATTTTATTTCAAGTTCATCATACACGTTCTTCTATTCCACTTGCTCACAACTCTTCTTTCAACATATCACTTTTTTACACTTATACCATGGACGACCCCTCATTCGCACACCATTCATCACGCCTACGCAACTCTTCTTTGTAAATCTTTCTTTCGTCATTCACCTACTCTACGGACGACTATTTTACAATATCGCACTGTTCACATACTCACTAATTTCGCTTCCTATCGCTCTTGTTCTTCGTTTCCACAGCAGGATCATGCTTTTTATAATTGGTTTATTATATCTAACATTCACTTCCATATATCAAAGATGGCACAAGTAGACCATTTTCCGCAAATATTCCCAAAGCAACCTAAATAAAGGAACTGCTCTAGTCGATGTTCATCTACACTATATTACACACAGTAGAATTCAAATTTAACAAATACCTGAACGTTGCTGTAGCAAAAAATAATAGTTAAAGACGCAAACTATATAAGAATATACTTTTTCAGTCTACTCTAAGTCAGAATTTCTATTCTATTCTATTCTAGTCTACTTATTACCCTTCTGGGTAATAAGTAGACTATTATCTACACTTATATTGCTTCTTTGGAACACTGTCAGTGCACTGTGGCAATCTTATGTGAAGTGTACTTGGTTCTCTTGAGCGTAGATTTCCACTGGACATCTATTTTGCATATGTATATTAGAGCGCTACTTACGTGTCCATAGCATACGTTTATGGTGTGAAGATTTTTCCTTTGCGCAAGGATACGAATAGTACACTAATTAATTTAGATTAAAATGATCGAGACTTAATATACGAAAATTGTATCAAATTTGTTTAATTGAATGCTGCAACTAGTTTTCAATAGATCGACTTTATATTAATTTTTTACTTTCTTATACGCAGTATAAGTATTGTATTACAAAATTATGTTGCCTAACAATGATCCATGTTTAATAATAACCATACCATATTAAAATTGTCCTACAATAATTCTATTTTTCGTGTTATAACCTATACTTTATTTCTGATTTACTGTTCTCAGTTTAAAAGAAATATATATTTATTATATATTTATAGTGAATTAAATGTTGATGCTTTTATTATAAAAATATCTGTAGCGTCTTGCACTGAACTTCCTTATACATATTTTGTTTAGAATAAAGACAAAGTCAAGTCATCAATATAATTATTTATTTGCAAGTTTTTTTTTACGTGTCTAAGGTTAGTAAAATATTTAAATATATATTATATATTGCAATATTTTACTAACCTTTGAAACACTTTTTCACTAAATATATTTCTAACAATAAATATTAAATGTCAAATTCCGAATGATTTTGTTTTACTGTTAAATCGCAGAAAACTGCTGAAGTAAACAAGCACTTCCGGTTTAAATATTCTTTTCAAAAATGGGTTTTCTGGTCAAGCACAAACAAATCTTAAGTTAAGGGTTCATATTTTTAACATGAACCGTTTAAGCTAGGGGTGGGTATTTCTAAAAATTTGATATTGATTATCAATATTGAAGAATTATAGAGTTTATTTCCGTTAAGATTGAATTTTTTCATGTTTTCATTTCGTATAAGAGAGTGAATATGTTTTGATGTTGTACAAATATATATTGCATCTAAGTAAGATATCAATTACATTTTTAAATAAAATTTGATTTATATAACACTTACTACTTATTAAATTGTCTACATATGTTTCGATCACTCGGTCATCATCATTAGTCCTGCTGAAACATATGTAGACATTTTAATAAATTATTTGTGAAACTTACTTCACCACGTGCCCACCAACGAAAGTGTTAAATTAATTCAAATTTGATTTTATTCTGAACATATTTTAAATATATATATATATATATATATATATATACATATATATATATATATATATATATATATATATATATATATATATATATATATATATATATATATATATATATATTGAAATCAACACGGTATTTTAATATTATAATGTTTATTTCAGTTTATCAAAACCGAAAGCTCATGCACAAAAGAAGATGGTTCAAATAAGAGTAATTCGGTTTTCGGCGGTTACGAGTCAAATGAGGACTATACATATATCAGAGGAAGAGGTGAGCTTTTGAAATATATTTAAATTATATTTTATTATTGGTATATTGAATGGTAAAAACAGTGAAGCTAAATTCATTCAAATTACTCGCTGAAATAAGAATTGGTTTCAACGAGCTGGCTTAAAATATGGTCGATAAATAAATAATATAAGTACTAGAACAATCAATATCACTGATATTTTTTATAGCTGCCGATTGAAAAAGAATTTATTCATTTCAATTATAGTAGTTTATAAATTTAAAAATAGATGTGTTATTTTATTATTATAATTTATTAAGCTTTTATTTTTGAAAAAAATAAAGGACTCGAGATTTTTTGGTAGTTTTAAAATGACTGAAAATAAAAAGCTTAGTATATTTAAAATGCGAACGATACGAAGTTTGTACCCATAAATAATGTATACCAAATTTGGTGTCAATTCGTTCAGTATCTTCACATGGGAAAAGGTGCGACAAATATTGGTTTTACAAGCAAGCGACGACTAACATCCAAATAAATGAGATATATTTTTTTGGATTGTGGATGACGAAAGTCAAACTTATTGTTTTGTAAATTTTCAATTCGAATTACGAAATGGATTTACACCGAATTTGTTATCCATATATCTTTCATTTTAAGTATACATTTTTCTTGTAATTCAAGTAATTTTAAAGGTATTGCAAAAACTACAAAGTATTACTAGTGTATCCATACACTTCTTGGGTACGTTCCAAATCGCAAGGTAACTCGGCAAGAATGCACCCTGAGTGCACTCCGGTCGTTCTCAAATTCAAGGTGATGTTGCTTCAATGATTTTAATTTTTGTTCTTGAACGACAAAGATTGTACCTATCTTACCGCACTCGGTGAACGCGGCAAAATTTTACCCCTCATGCGCAATAGTTTGTCCTGTTACAGTTGAAAATAAATTTGGTTTGTTTGTTTTGTTGTATATTTTTTCTGGTTTATTTTATAATAACTGCTTTAATTTCAAATTGCACACATGAAATAATTTGTAATAATTTCTTCGTCTTCCCAGATTCTGAATTGTACGACATATAAGGCATTTACCTAAAAGATCTTTAAATGCACAGATTGCCACTGAAATATATTTCCTTTTCAAACTCATCATAATATGATATGTAGTTTTTAGGCAGAAATTATACCACGTAAACCCGTACATGCGCAAGCGTCAATGTATTTATATCACTTTACTCTAAAGTCATCCAGATGCGTTCAGAATGCAAGTGCTGTGGATTTGTCACGTGGTATTACCCTTACCTCAACCTCACTCTCGCTTTACTCCAAGTTTTGGAACGTAGTTTTAAAAATGGAGGTTTTTGTCGGACTCATATTCAAATCTTATGTTTAAAGTTTCATAATTATAGATTTGGCCGTATAACTTGCATAGACACACATATTTTAAAATTGATGAAAAATATAAAAAAGCAATTTTCAGAATTTTTTATAATTCCAATCCTTGATATAAAACGCAGTTCTTTAAAATTAGATAACAAATCAAAAATATTGATCATTACAGGAAGAGGTCGATACGTTTGTGAACAATGTGGTATACGATGTAAGAAACCATCCATGCTGAAGAAACATATCAGAACGCATTCGGACGACAGACCTTACACTTGCGAACATTGCAACTTCAGGTACAAGTTCAAATCAGAAAATATTGAATATACAAAACGTGTAACGATAGAGTTTCGTGTTTTTGTAGTTTTAAGACGAAAGGCAACTTGACGAAACACATGAAGAGCAAAGCACACTCGAAGAAATATGCGGCGACTAGCAGTACTTTAACACAAAACAGCGTTTCCACAAGCTCCGACTCGGATGAAAGTGATGGAGAGAGCAGTGGTAAGTTTATTCAATGCAATTGCATCGTACATTAGAAATTATTATGACAAAAAATGTGTTGGTTTTCAAATAGATTCAATGCTTTATAGAATATATTCGTCTACAATATTTTGAATATATCACAAACCAGTTTTCTGTTAGAGCTGTTTTGCACAATCGATGTCAAATTTCAAACCATTTTCATCTATTTTGTTTAAAAATAAATGTCCATACTTACATAGCAATGACAACATAAATAAGAATATCAATATCAATTTTCTTATAACTGATACACTTTGGTGTTGCGGTTACCCTTGATTGTACTGTGCAAGTCAATCATACAGGAAACAAATATCCTCAAATTCACAGATTAATTAGCTTATCAACATAAAAGCTTTTAAAAACGAAACGCTAATCACAACAAACTCCTGCAGTAAATTCTTGCAGATGCAATCACTAAATGTAATGTAATTTCAATGAGATTGTAATTTAATTCGTATTTTTTGCTTTTATTCCATTTTAAATCGTTTATTAATTATAACACTTCCTTATATACATTCGTATAAAAAGAATCTTAAAGAATCTTCGGTTTCTATTTAAAATATCTGTAGCATATTGCACTGAACTTTTACGTAGTCGGTATATTTTGATTGAATAGGAAGGATATTAAACTACAATATTTTTAAACATAACAGAAATTGTAATTATGTATTGCGCTACATTATAAATTATTATGGCTGAGTATTTTTAATTTTCCTAGCCAACTTAAAGTTTAAAATAAAGCGTTTTAAGGGTAAATAAAATATGAAAAATACTCTATATAAATATATAGAGTATTTTTCATATTTTATTTACCCTTAAAACGCTTTTTCATTTAATCTATTTGGGATAAATTATATGGATCTATTTATATAATTGATAAGATTTATTAAATATAATCCCTCAATACCAACGTAACTATGCCAATATAAATAAGATAAGCTAGAATTTCTATAGCAATTTTCTTGTAACTGGTACACTTTTTGAAGAAACAAACAAGAATTGTTTGAAATAATATCTTTAATTTCTTTGTAACTATGTTTACTGAAAGCGACACCGAAAAAAAAAAAGGTTTTCTTGCCAGGCATATACAAATCTTCAATCAAAAGTTTCATATTTTTACCTTCAGCCGAAAATAACATTTTTTTGTAACCAGTACTTTTTCTGAAAAATATTTTCGAATAAAAGTAATGCGAAATATTTTTTATTTTCATTTTAACTAATTTTGCTGTATGTATGTATGTTTTGAATTATAGCAGAAAATGCAAAGACTAGAGTAAACATGCACTTCTGGTTGGAATATTATTTTCAATAATAGGAGGTTTTCCTGCCAGGCATATACAAATCTTAAGTTTCATAATTTTATCTTTACCGTTTTGGCAACACAAACAGACGTCATTCCAAAAATAGCCAGATACGATACAGGGAGTCATAAGGAATATATCCGCTAAAATAATGGGATCGATTTTTTTTTCTTAATTACAGTACTTATTTATTACGTCGTATAAGTTGTTGATAGTCATATCTTGTAAACCTGGCTTTACATATGCATGCATACATACATATACTACTTGTGTGTGTGCATTACAGCATTAAAATAAAGCATAACATTTTTAAATATTTAATCATGCTATTGTGAAGTAGTTTAAATTTTTTTAATTTTCCTCCTGATTCTCTAAATAATATAAAACTATGGAAACCTAAGTTGTTTTAGGTGGTAGGAAATCGGTCAGATTATTACTTAGATTTTAACAACATATAAAGCTACTATTTTTTTTTATTGTTTTGTCTTTGTACGTAGCTTATTAGGAAGACTATTCCAAATATATATGAGACATCGTTTTATGTGTTTATTAATAAAAGATATTTATTGTGACTTTTGTTTTACATAGATGAATCTACGCGTCTACAAGAACATGAAGCAGCCCATTGTCTACTATCGTTAGCCCATAAAAACAATCAACCGTTCAATATAAAACAAGAAACTAATTCATCAATATCTAGCACCTTTCCTTCTTCAAGTACAACAGTTTCAACATTTAATATATCTGAATTCCCAAATTTTCTAAAAGATGATAAGTTTTTAAAAAACTCTGACGAAATAAGTCAAGTAACAAATACAAATTTTGCCAAAAACAAAATACTGGACGAAACATCGGTAAATTTTCACACTTCGAAGCATTTGTCAGAAGCATTTGATACAATACCAAACTCCAGTTCAGACGTAGTAAATAATGTGTCACAGTATTTAGGTGAATCGGAAAAAATACGACCATTAACATATCCATATTTACAAACAAACTTTCATGTTGAAAAAAGTCCCGAAACTACAGAAAGCCGTGTTTACATTTCGAAAGAAAAATATCAAAATCAAGAATCAATTACAGCAGTGTCATATTTACAAAGACCGGTTATTAAACACACAGAGTACAACAAAATTGAGGCGAAAAGTCAGGATTCGGACACCTTTGAAGCAGTATTTTCCGCAAAATCTGCCGAAGAAGTTAAAACCTGTGTTAAAGTTAACAATTCATTGCATAATTTAGACGGAACTTTACCGACAAATATAGTCTATAGAAAACGAAAATTATCCTCATGTAGTTCACTGTATAAAGTACAAAGAAGTGAAAATGTAGACTCAAATTATAAAGCAGTAGATTTGAGAGTTTTGAGTCAAAATTCTCCAGTTTTAGACTTATCCCCCGTCGCAACATCTGGTGAAACATTTAATGGTTTTATACATCATCGTGACGAACACAGTGATCATAAAATAATGCAATCTCATCGAACTTTAATGCTAAATCCAGAAAATCTAACATCAGATGTTTCTCAATCATTAGAAGTGGTTTCTTCGTCGTCTGATCAACAACTATTATACTCCACACCGATAAATGATCGAATATCTGAACCGTTGATTGTATTTAGTACGCAAAAACCGCGCCATAACAGTTTTTCCGAATCGAATAGCAGTGAAACATTCTCTCAAAACAGTGACACCAATGAACGAATTATTGGTAAAATCATTGATCTACCGGAAAGTTCGGATAAAACGAACGATTTGTGCGTGTCAAATCGGCACGCTGATCGTAGTCGTTCGAAAACACCAGATTATCTAGCGGATCCGGATCAATCGGCAATGCAAACGTTGGCGGAAATTGCTATAAAACGTGTAAAATTAGAAAAAAATATTCTGGCAAAAAATGTTGCGTCGGAATATTTAAAATTGGCGCTGAATTGTGATGGTAACAATACGGATGGAAGTTTAAAAAAGTTCGTTGCTGGTAGCAAAGAATCCGTGAACGAGTTAATTGTGAAGCCGGAAGATAATAAAAATTGTTCGATCTGTTCGAAGAATTTCAGCAAACCATCACAATTAAGGTTAGTATTTAAATTTTTTTTCTTTGGCTTACCTCAATATTAAAATTAAAAAATAATATTTTCTTTATCTTATTGTGAGAGTAAGAATCTCCCTCCGCTTTTTTATTCGAAACGTTGTCATATTTAACATATTAGCTCACAGGCTTTAGTCCAGTTTTATTTTCTCAATAAAAATCTAAAGCATAATCGAAAACATCTGTATTGTCTTGCACCGAACTTTCTTATACGCATTTGGGTTAGACCACATCGTAGTTTCCTTATTTTTCAATTTTATAACCTTTCTTAGAATAAATATAAAATGTCAAACTTAAAATTATTTTAGTCTATATTGTTTTTTTGATAAACAATTGACAGGCGCAGATGATACGATATATGTAAAAATAAATATAATAAAAAATTTCAATAGCCATTATTTTTAAACCAGTACTCTTTTTGAAAAAAATTTCAAACAAAAGTTATGCAAAATATGAATACTTTTAATTTTTGTCATAACAATTTTTCTGTAACTGTAACCATTTTTGAGTAATTGCAGACACCGCAAAAATTGACTAGGGTAAACAGACACTTCCGGTTTTAATATTTTTTTCAAAAATAGGAGGTGCACAAGCGAGGCATATACAAATCTTAAATTTAAAGTTTCATAATTTTACCTTCAGCCGTGTAGGTTGTAGAGAGCACACACACACACAGAAAGACAGATGTCAAAACGTATATTTCCGTTAAAATCTCGAGATCGAAATTTTTCATGATTACAATATTTATACTGCGAAAGTAAAAAATGAACATGTAAATGATAAATTAGAATAGTGCTACACAAATTAATGCATAATGAATGTGTAAATTTATTTATTTATTTCACATGATGTTTTCTAAGGAAAATGGTTACAGTGCAAACGAACTTTCATTTAGAATTTTATCATTTTTCTGTAAATGCAGCGATATTCCATTTATTTTTTTAAAAATTAAATATACATTTTCATTCTATAGATTTTCTTTAGCTCAAAACGGATATATCCGTTAAAATTTTAGTTTCTAAATGTTTCGTTATTATAATACTATTTCATATACAAAACTAACAAATAGATAGTAGGATTTATTTGAAAATAATTTCTTTTTTGACGTTTTAGTCATGCAATAATATTCACTAATATGTAAATTAATAATATAAATAGTATTATTAAAAAGGTGTATTTTCTATCAACAGGTTGCACATGAATATTCATTATTTAGAACGGCCATTCCGCTGTGAATCATGTTCCGTCAGTTTCCGTACCAAAGGACACTTACAAAAACATGAACGAAGTGCTAGTCATCATAATAAGGTTATTATTAATAATTTTCACTACTATTTAATTAATTATACAAAATAATACTTCATCCATAATTTCGGTTAAATTATATTAGATATAATGAATTATTTTGCCAAATATTTTATTTGTCGTATAACATGTTCTGTAAAAAAAAAAGAAATTTACTTTGGTGTATCTAAATGTCTATAATAATTTTTTGTTTAGTTATCGACATCTCCTGCATTATCGTCATCCGAACCTCGGCCATTTAAGTGTACAGACTGCAATATTGCATTTCGTATACACGGACATCTTGCGAAACATTTACGCTCTAAAATGCATATTATGAAATTGGAATGTTTGTCGAAAATTCCGTTTGGATTATATGCCGAACTGGAAAGGGCCAATAGTCTACTAACAGAAATCAACACAACGGACGGAGATCTATGTTTAGAGAGTTTAAAAGTAAGTTTTCGAAATATAAAATACTATAAACTCTCATATTCTGCATAACAGAATTTATTAAATCTAATTTATGTAACACCAAAATTATCTGTATGATTGATTATTGGAAAAAAAAGCGAATCATATATTTTGCGCTAAAAGATTCATTACACTTGGATTATTTTCGATATATTCTGTTGATTTCTTTTGCAAGTAATGGGTTTTGCACATTTTACAGTTCTTTTGTTATATATCTACAGTTCTTTTGTTACATATCTACAGATTTACTCAAAATCCCACTATCTACATAGTACAATTGTGTGTCAATATCTATCTTTTTTACTTATACGCAGTATAAGTAAGTATTGTAATCATGAAAAATTTCGAACTCGAGATTTTAACGGAAATATACGTTATGGCCTACCCTAAATCGATTCCGACTAATTTTTGAATGACGTCCGTCTGTGTGTGTGTATGTGTATGTTCTCTACAGCCTAAACGGTTGACGCAAAATTCGTGAAATATTAAACTTAAGATTTGTATGTGCCTGGCAAGAAAACCTTTTATTTTTGAAAACAATATTCCGACCGGAAGTGCATGTTTACTCTAGTCATATTTTGCAGTTTCTGCAATTACTCAAAAATGGTTACAGTTACAGAAAAATTAAAAGGTATTTATATTTAGCACAACTTTTGTTCGAATTTTTTTCCAAAAAGGGTACTGGTTTCAAAATAAAATTAAGCTTATTATATATATTTTTACATAAATCGTATCATCAGCGCCTGTCAATTGTTTAACAAAATAGCCTTTCATGATTTGAAGTTTGACATTTAATATTTATTCAAAGAAATATATTTAGTGTAAAAGCAATCTAAAGGTTAGAACAAATATTATAAATTAGATAAATAATGAAACTTCGATATGATTTAACCCAAATGCGTATACGAAAGTTCGGTGCATGACACTGCAGATGTTTTTGATTAACTGGTACTAAAAATATTATGCTGAATATTAACAGTTATAAAACATCTGCAGTGTCATGCACCGAACTTTCTTATACGCATATGGGTTAAACCATATCGTAGTTACATTATTTTTCTAATTTATAATATTTGTTCTAACCTTTAGATCGCTTTTACAGTAAATATATTTCTTAAAATAAAACGTCAAATTCCAAATTATTTAAGGTTTTTGTTAAACAATTGACAGGCACAGTTGATATGATTTATGTAAAAATAATTATAATAAGAACCAATTTCAATAGCCATTTTCTTGTTTCCGGTACTTTTTTTGTACAAAAATTATTATAATATTTTCGCTATTAGTGGACTAGAGTAAACATGCACTTCCGATTTGAATATTCGTTTCAAAAATAGGAGGTTTTCTTGCCAGACATATACAAATCTTAAGTTTAAAGTTTCATAATTTTACCTGTAGAGCGCTCACATACCCAGATACAGACAGAAGTTATTCAAAAAATAGTCGGAATCGATTCAGGGAAGATCAAAACGTATATTTCCGTTAAAATCTCGAGATCGACATTTTTCATGATTACAATACCTTCTTATACGCAAATGAAGTGATAACAAATGAATGATTTTTTGAATTCTTAACTTTTGTGCACCTTTATGTAAATCTCATATAACTAATTAAATTTATCTATTTTGCTTTACCCAACAAATACATAATAAATACAATTGATATAAATGATTAATGTAGTAATGTTTGTTTCAGATACTAGCAAGGAAATTATTCAGTAATGATCCAAATAAATTGGATCAAGTTAATCAATCAGATAGACAAAACAATTAGTAATTAAATGAATAAAATGATGTTTATTTTATATATTATTGCGATATTTGAAGACTGAAATAGCGAAATGTGAACTAGCAAGTTTGAAAACAATTATTTTCGCATAAGTGAAACTAGAATCATCTCATGTGTCAAATATTCTATTATTGTGATATAAAAACAATTGGACATATAATAAAATAAAGTAAAACAAAACAAACCCTAGGCTAATCAAATTTGTAAAAATGTATTATAATATGATTACAATAACATTCTTATTATTAGTTGATTAATTAAGTGAGATTTTATGTTATTATTAGATAATTTGTTACATGTTAATTGCTGAAACAGGCCTACTACTTTGTTTATCTTTATTATTTTAATAACTCATGTTTTTAATGCTTGATTTTGAAATGTTATAAGAGAATAGAAATAATTATTTATACATATACTCATGTTTAGTGAAATCGATACGTTGACTTTTTGTTTGATCCGGTTATTATTATTATTTGTGCTAAATAATTTTAGTATTATTAAATAAATAAGATATTTTACTATCCATGCGTCAATCAACGCTGGTATGAAACAAGTAAAATGAACGTGATTTATTTTGTTAAGTAATCTATAAACGTTTGTTTGAATTCATACGCACACATCGTTACTGTAAAATTTTTTAATGTGTTATTTGTTTAGTATGTTGAATATCAACAAAGGTGTTTAACTAATGATCTTTATTGTTGAATAAATCATTTGTTTTTGGATATCTTTTACATTATTTACTAACCGTATAATAATATATTCGAATATAGGACTTCATGTGCGTTTATCTGAGATAATTGTCTATAATAATAATAGTAATAAGTTGAAAAATAGAATGACAAGGTAACAAGTTAAAAATACTTCTTATAATCTTGCGCATGCGTAGTCAACCTCTTTAACTCCGCTTTTATGCGATCACCAAATGATGTAATACGGTATAATTATTAATGTTTTTGATTTTATTCGGGGCATATTGAAATAAATGCTAAGTATAATCGAAAAACGAACATATTTATTACATACTAGTGCTTTTGTGTTCGGAAAAATCTTACTTCTTATACTTATCATTGAACCAGTTTTAAATTATTCTTCTCTTAATAGAAAAACAGAGATGAAATTAATTTGAGCTTCAAATGGTCTCCATACAATTGATTCAGCACGCAACTGCACGCGATTTTAGATGGTGATACAAACAAATTTAACGTATATTTGTTTTGTTTTTCTTCTATAAGAGTGTTGATAAATTAGAACAAAATGAATTTAAAGTGACTGAATAAGATGAACTGCTAGAAATTATAGACAAAGCTACAACAAAGAATAAGGAAAAAAATTAACAGGGATCAAGTAAAAAAACCAAATGGTGGGATCAAGATTCCAGGCAAAATACATCTGCAGTGGCTTGTACTGAACTTTCTTATACGCATTTTGGTTAGATCATATCATATTTTTATAATTAATAATATTTTACTAACCTTTGGAACCCTTATTTATAAATATATTTCTTAGAATACATATTAAATGTCGAACTTCAAATTATTAAAGTTTTTTTTTGTTTTCCTGTTAAACAATTGATAGGTACAGTTGATACGATTTATGTGAAAATAATTATAATTAGAACCAATTTCGATAGCCAAATTCTTGTTTCCGGTACCTTTTTTGAAAAAATTTTCAAATAAAGGTTGTATGAAATGTTAATATCAATAATTTTGATTGCAATAATTTTTCTGTATGTGCACCCACCCAAAAAATGATTAGAGTAAACCAGCACTTCCGGTTCGAATATTTTTTTCAAAAATAGGTTTTCTTGCTAGGCATATACAAATCTTAAGTTAAGATTCAGAATTTTATTTTAAACCGCTTAAAATGTAGAGCGCTCACACACACACAGTCGTACTTCATTTAAAAAAATAGTCGGAATCGAATCAGGGAAGGTCAAAACGTATATTTCCATTAAAATCTCGAGATCGAAATATTTCATGGTTACAACACTTACTTAAACTGCGTATAAGAAAGTAAAAAGATTATTAAACATCTGCAGTGTTTTGCACTGAACTTCCTTATACGCATTTTGGTAAGATCACATCCTATTTTTACTATTTTTCTAATTTATAATATTTGTTCCAAGCTTTGGAACACTTTTACACTAAATATATTTCATAGAATAAATATAAAATGTCAAACTTCAAATTATTTAAGTCTATTTTGTTAAACAATTGACAGGCGCAGATGATACGATTTATGTAAAAATAGATATAAGAAATTTCTATGTCATTATTTTATAAACAACTTTTATATACGAATGGGCAGAAAAAGTGGCTTGTCACGGCGAGCGGGAAATACGATTGCGTGGATCTGAAATTTTTTCTGTGATAAGTCCTATGTTATTCTTATGGAGAAATACACTTTTTTTTGAAATGCAGAATAAACCTACTAACAAATTTTTAGTAGCATAATTATTAGCCTGAGCATAAAGCTGGATAGTTAAAGTGTCATCTGCTAGTAAAAATTACCGGGGCCCATCCATAATTACAGATTTATAGATATTTGAAATAATAAGAAATACAAATTTGGCGGTTTTTTATACTTCCGGTACTGATAGTTTCGATGGATGCGTTTAGAAACACATGTTTTAATGTAAATTAATATTTAATTCATTATTCAAATTGGCGAAATTGCTATAGAAAAAATGAAAATTAATATAAAATCAAAAAATATTAAATAATATCATTATTTAATTATCAATATAAATAAATGGGCCTATAAATAATTTATTTTTGATATATTCATGTTAACTGGTCGCATAATCCGCTGCCTGATCTGTCACTCTGACATTACCATTACTCTCTGGACATTACCATTCGCAGAAATGTTGAAGTTGTTGCTTCTATTTGTTCGTTTCGTGTATTAAATAAGTTATTTTGCTTATTAAAATGTATCCATTTTGGTTCTTAATTTAAATTCTTTTTATTTGTAAATTTAAATTCATATTCTCAGTATACTTTTTGGATCGGTATTTTTAAAGACAAACCTTTTAATATTATTATCTGTGGTTTTATTAGTATCTCCTTCACTATGGCTCGAAAATATACTTGTCATATTGGAAGTTATTTATGATGAAGAATTGCAATACTAATAGTGTTATAAAATTTATTGTGATAGCTATTTATTTTATTAATTTAACTGTTGTGATTGATTAAAAATCAATTTTATATTAAGTGTTTTAAATATTTGCACTATACAATAAATATTATCTAATATTTATCAAAGAATAATTATCTTATATACATATATTTAATTTCACAGTAACAAATTAATACAACACCTGATAAAGTAAACGTCCGGATGTTCCATAAGCAACCCTCTTGCATTCAATCCAAGGAACGATTGTGGAACCATTTTCTCTAAACTCTCCTTAAAATAACATACAAAAATGCGTGCGTTGTAGTTAGGTTCCCGAGTTAATATTCTATAAAATATATTATTTATGGTTGGACATAAAAAAACTCAAATACACAATATGGTGGTTTCTCGCCTTCATTTTCTGGGAGACATAGTTTTCTATATAAACACTATAATGTGTTATATATTCACAAAGGTACTCTATTCTCGGTGGGTTCCAGCACATTCAACTGTGCTCATTCGTTTTGCAAAATTTCTCCTACAGTGCAATGTTGGTAAATTTTTATTTACATCCGCACGACCCAACAGTGCTACGCACTAATATATTTCCTTTTTTTTCTCTCATACACTCCCCTATATGTATGTAAAAGCGGTAATGACCCTGGCAGTCGATCCGCTATAATTATAAAAAAGCCACTTTTTCTGTCCATTTATAATATTTGTTCTGACCTTTCACTTTTCCACTAAATACATTTCTTAGAAACATTGTAAAATGCCGAACTTCAAATTATTTAAGTATATTTTGTTTTTTTAATAAACAATTGATAGGCGCAGATGATACGATTTATTTAAAAATAAATATAAGAAGAAATTTCAATAGGGTATGTAGATCAGTAATAGAACATTTAAGAAAATTCTCTACGTTTTTGAGGATTAAAAAAATATAGTTAATATATTTATATAATTGAAAAATTTTAAAATTTGTGTTTTATAAAGTAAAATTTTTTTTTTAAATTGTTTATTGATGTTTTTAGTAATTTTTTTCATAATTTGATACTAAATACCAGTAATAGAACGGTGGCTGCCTTTAATAGAACAGTCCTTTCTAGTAATAGAACGGCAAATTATATTTTTTGTGAAATTAATTAGGTAAATCAATAAATAAATAAGTTCTATTAGAAATTTATTTTTGATTTAATATAGTTTATAAATTTATATATTTAAGCTAGGCTTTACTAAAATTTAGGTATATATTTATAAAAAACACTTACAATAGCTTTAATTTTTAAATTATATAAGTAGTATACCTATCTAAAGCTAAATTATTATAAAATTATTATAATTTATTAAAAATTTAATAAACACCACGTTTCATTTTTAGCCACAAATTGTATAAGCCCTTATTACTCTCTTGAGAAACTTCATTTTGTTGAAATTCATTTATCAATTCAACTGATAAATATTTTTCAAACTCCTTTAAAATACCAGGTACTGGTTTGTTTGACTGTTGTAAATTTACATCTTCGTTCAATGGTATTTGATCCATTTTTGGATGCCCTTGAATTGCACCATGCACATCAGGTAGCTGTTTTTCGTGTTGTATTTTATAATATTTATTTAATTCTTTATAATTAATAGCCTCAGCATTAAATGGGTAAAGTCCACATCGTCTAAAGCCATTTGGCATAATTTTTTTAATGTCTAAAGGATCTGTTGCTTTTTTTAATACATTTCCAAAGTCTTTTTTTTCTTGAAGGCTGGTTTAGTTTCACACCATTCATTAACACATTTCTTCCAAGAATTTTTTAATGGGTGAAAAAGAGAAAGCCACAAGGCTGGAGAAAATGTGTTGAATTTGGAAAAAGAGCAATAATAATAATGCCATGTTTTTCACAAAACTCTGTTAATGCTAGAGTCAAATGCGATGCATGCCCATCAACGTATAAGACAACTGGGAATTGAATATTATTCAATTTTAACCATGGGTAAAATATTCTTTTTATGTAGTCAAAAAAAACTGTCATTGTCCATCCATCCAGACTTCGTACCACTATAACTCCAACCATTAGGCAATTCTGCAACCACTGTTTTAGGTACTCTTATATACTTGAAAAGAATGAAGGGCGGAGGCATATCTCCTGCAGCATTTGTTGTATATAGCACTGTTATTGCTTCGTTCTCTTGTCCACTGCATAACTGGTAAACATTTTTAGTGCCTTTTTTTCCAGTACCTTACCTAATTTTGGATTCAAACAAAATGCTGATTCATCGAGGTTGAATACTCGTGATGCATCAAAATCAATTAGATTGTTTTTTGTTAAATATGATTCTACAAGCTGGAACCAATGTCTGATTTGCTCCTCAGTTACATAAGCTCTTGCCTTACTGAAATTTTCAGTACATCTTTTGGTTAATCTGTCTTTATGCCTCTCTAAAAACAAAGAAAACCACCTGTTCCCTGGACGATTTTTTATGAAAATGGTTTTCCTATTTGATAAAACCATAAGCTCCTGTACACTGTCTAATAGCTGTTTTTTTGTGACTGGTGACCCTTTATCGCCACAAGCAATTATCCATTCGACTATTCTATTTTCATCTTCATATGAACAAACTGTTGCAGGGCCTTTTTTTGCATTTATTGGAGTCATTCCGTGATACTTTGAAAATAGTGGGTGGTATGCCATATTTTGCTTTTGCTGCTCTGAAACCAATTTTTTTCTCTTTTATCTCTTTTAGAGCTTTTGTTAAATTTTCAAGCGTATAAGAGGTTTTGGTTCTAATTCTTGATTTTTTACACTTCTTTTTACCCTTTTTATTAACGGTGTAATTTTTTTTACCAGTTTGCACTAAAATAAAAATAATTTAATCAAATGAATACAATAATAAATTAAAGGGGTTATGTTTTCGATTTTTATTTTTTATGAGATAAACATTAAAATTTCAGTGTACGTATAATGTAAATAATATATAAACTGATACATACTTTTTAAAGAATTATTTATCTGCAGTTAAAATTTATTTTGTTATAAAAAATATGTAAAAACATTAATATTCTAACCACGCTATGTCGACTCCAATAGAACGAGTGGTACAAAGCTTCTGTCTCTTTTTTTTAAAAAGGTTCCTTCCCCGTACACATAGCGCTGCTGTGCCGCAGATGAGGTCACTTCTGCGCGTGCGTCAATCATAAACGTCAGTCGCAGTTTTAAACTTGACAAAGTTGTTTACATCAACAGTTTACCAGTTTTAATTTATTTGTGACTTGATCGAAGTTATTGTTGTATATCATGCCGATTCTTTGTTATGTTCCCGATGTGATTTTGTGTGTCGCGTCACCCGCCACAGATTACCTGTATACGAGCCGGAGATTTCTAATATATGAGTTGAACGTATTGCAAATCCTAAATTTGTAAACCTTGATGATTTATACATATATGCATATATGAATCATTTCGTATATGTAGTGGTCATTTTATCGAAGAATGTAAAAATTCTGGGACTAAAAGACTGAAAATGTACTCAGTACCGTCAATAAAATTGCCAGGTAATATTAAATAATTATGTTGAATACATGGTATTCTATTCATATATATTGAAAATTTACTACATTTATATGTTATTTAAGACAAATATATCAATTTGTAATTTGTAGGATTCCATGAAGAACTTTTCTTATCTTCTGCTGCACTTTCCACGCGAGGTAAGCTAGGTTATGTTAGAGCCGAAATAATCAGTAGTGTCACTAACACGATTATCACTAGTACATTCGTTATGTTTGTTTCCTGTGTTCGTACTGTGCGGGCGAGTCCAAATAGCCTCAATCCGTTGTTTCTAAGAATTAACAATATTGCAATTGCTTTGATTGATGACATTCCATATGTAAAGTCTATTAAAATCTCTATGGTACCTCAATAATGGCCAGTCCAGCGGTGCGTTTTGTATACTTGTTCTTATCTCCTTTGGGCAACGTATCTTGGTATTAATTTGCGGGTGAGTTATCACGTATGTGTCAGAAGATTCTTAGATTCATATTTAATAAAACTATGTATTTCTTTTCAGATTCTTAAATTAATATTTTATTATGTATTTCTTTTCAGATTCTTAGATTCATATTAAATTACGTATTTCTTTTCAGATTCTTAAATTAATATTTTATTAAACTCTATTTCTTTTCAGATCCTTAAAATAATAATATTATTACACTATGTATAATAAATTTTTATATTTACTAATAAATAAGTATAATGATACATATATATATATATATATATATATATATATATATATATATATATATATATATATATATATATATATAATATCAGTTTTTTTTAATATTCATTATTTTACTCAATTTTGGTGATGGATTACAATATAATTAGAGCGATTTTTAGTGAAGACCACGATATTCTGAATCATAAATAGAGAAGCGAAAACAACGTCTTTGTATAAATTGATATACCAAGAGCGTTATTTTCGCATCTCTATTCATGATTCAGAGTGTTGTGGTCTTCACTAAAAACCGCTCCAATTTTTATGCAACCTGCACTGCATCTACAATTCATATTTCCCGCCATCTGTTAGTTCAATTTCCATACGCCAAAATATACTCTTACAGCGCTTCTTTAAGGAGTCGACGATCTATTAGTGAATCATAGATAATTCTTCTTAGAATAAATATAAAATGTCAAACTTCAAATAATTTAAGTCTATTTTGATAAACAATTGACAGGCGCAGATGATACGATTTATATAAAAATAAATATAATAAGAAATTTCAATAGCCATTATTTTGAAACCAGTACTTATTTTGAAAATAAATTTCAAACAAAAGTTATGGGAAATATAATTATCTTTAATTTTTGTCCAAACAATTTTTCTGTAACTGCAACTATTTTTGAGCAATCGCAGAAACCGCAATGAATGACTAGAGTAAACAGGCATTTCCGGTTTGAATTTTTTTTCCTAAAATAGGAGGTGCACACCCCAGGCATATGCAAATCTTATGTTTAAAGTTTTATCATTTTAGCTTCAACCGTTTAGGCTGTAGAAGGCACACACACTTCATTCCAAAATAGTCGGAATTGATTCAGGGAAGGTCAAAACGTATGTTTCCGTTAAAATCTCGAGATCGAAATGTTTCATGATTACAATACTGCGTATAAGAAAGTAAAAATAACGACAGAAGCACAATCCGAACTTATAAGTCGTACTGATAGACATGTATGCTATTTAAATATAATAAATTTGCTTATGTACAAATATGTTTGTTGCGCAGAAATAAATTCAATGAATGTTTGCTCATTTTACTATTCGTAATTTATTTATTTTTGATGACATTCTATATATTATTATCCAGTACGATTTAAAAATCGGCAGTAACGTAGTACGAATACTTATGAACAATTTTCATAAATTTTATTGGTTTTACTCAGATATAACACCATTCAATATCTTTTTACAAACTTTCAATCTAACATTCGTAAGTACCTCTTGTCCATAAAAGTAATTTCAAATGTCTTAACAAAAATTACGAAAGTTGACGTTTCAAATATTTATAATTAAAAAAAGTACTATTCATAAAACTTTATTCTTAAGTACAATACAGAAAACATACAAAACAAATAACAAAAAAAAAAAAACTAAAATGAATACACAAGATAAACTTTAAATATTTTTTTTTATTGGATTCAAAATTTCCAAAATATGTACATGATTTCTGTTGGTAGAATGAATATCAATAAATTAAAAAAAATAAATGTATAAATTCAATTGAAACATGCTAATTGTTCCAGACTATAAGTCGAACAAATTTTCAATGGCTGTCATTACATTGAAAATATGATCGACCAAATATTGATTTAAAACAGGCTATTAAATTGTATACATTTATTTCTTCCATTCTCCCTTTTCGTAATCCCACTTGGATGTAAGACCTTCGACTGGATTTACCTCTAAGTCGATCATTCTCTTCAGTTGGGCCTTTTGTCTTTCTTCAGAGAATGATTCTGGTAATGGCTGGTACACTAAAACAATAAATATATATTTATTTTTACAATATATATTTTTATCATATTATATATATATTGGGTGGTAGGCGTACATAGGGATTTAAAATGTAAAAACAATTTTTCAGTGCGTATTATTTTAGCCAAAAATAAAAGTATAGAGCTTAAAATTCTGCATTTAAATCAATAAATTTTACATGTTTTATTAACTTGCAAATAAATTAATACTTTTCTATTCCCCTAAAATCTACAACTAGACAAATTACAAGAAATATATTTAATATATTTCACGAAATATGCCAAGATGCTTCTATTTAAAAAGCAATTCTGAATGTTTGGCAAATTCTCTATTGACGATATTTTTTTTTTCTAAGAAGTTTAGATTTAGTGATATTCGTTGTAAAAAGTTATAGCGCCGAAATAAAATGATGCCACGTTCTTCTGGTATTATTTTTGTTAGGTTGTTGGCACAATTTATTTATACGCGGCGGCGCATTTATTTACCTCTACATGTGGGAACAAAAGAAATTATTGGCAATTGAATATGTTTCATGTTATTGTGTGCGAATAATGGCACACATATTTAATGAAGGTGTTGGTGATTGAAAGAACAGTACGCGAACAACAGTTGTCACGCCAACCAGTTCAGTTATTACTGATTTTGCTTTTATAAATATAATATATTTTAAGAGCTCTCGTCCATTACGATTGTAATCATTTGTATCAATTATCATTGTTGAATATACGTATATTAATTTCTATCCGTTTTACCTCTCGACTATCGAAAGGCACTACCGTTTCTATAAACAATAACAAAAGACAGTCGCAGTGAAAAAGTCCCGCAGTCGCTTCACTTCTATTCCCGAAACACAACAAAATATCGAATCAATAAACATATTATTCATAAATAAATCATACCACGCCATCATAATATTAATTGCAGAAACAGCAAAAAAGACTAGAGTAAACAAGCACTTCCGTTTCGAATATTCTTCTCAAAAATACCTAATATAAAATTTTTTAAACATAATTATATGTACCTAATGTTGTACCAGCATTTATTGCCCACTCAAAAAAAACCTATACCAACATTTTTACTTTCTTATACGCAGTATAAGTAAAAAAACCTATACCAACATTTTTACTTTCTTATACGCAGTATAAGTAAGTATTGTAATCATGAAAAATTTCGAACTCGAGATTTTAACGGAAATATACGTTTTGACCTTCCCTGAATCGATTCCGACTATTTTCGGAATGACGTCCGTCTGTGTGTGTGTGTATGTCTCTACAGCCTAAACGGTTGAAGATAAAATTATGAATCTTTAAACTTAAGTTCTGCATATGCCTGGGGTGTGCACCTCCTATTTTTGAAAAAAAAAATTCAAAGCGGAAGTGCCTGTTTGCTCTAGTCATTTTTTGCAGTTTCTGCAATTACTCAAAAATGGTTACAGTTACAGAAAAATTGCATGGACAAAATTTAAAGGTATTTATATTTAGCACAACTTTTATTTGAATTATTTTTCCAAAAAGAGTACTGGTTTCAAAATAAATTTCTGCTTATTATATATATTTTTACATAAATCGTATCATCTGCGCCTGTCAATTGTTTAACAAAATAGATATAAATAATTTGAAGTTTGACATTTTGTATTGTTTCTAAGAAATATATTTACTGTAAAAGCGATTTTAGGGTTGGAACAAATATTATTAATTAGATAAATAAGGTAACTACGATATGGTTTAACCCATATGCGTATAAGAAAGTTCGGTGCATGACACTGCAGATGTTTTTTTTTTATATATATACAGTGAAACTTCCTTAAGGGGTTAGTACTCCTTTGAGGCCAAAAAACAAGACGTTTTTTGCGATTTTTTTTTTAAGAACAAATAACAACCGATTGGAAAACGGAAAACACAGCAATCTTTATTGAAATTTCCTCTTTAGTTTATATTTTTTTGCGATGTTTAAGTCACTCCCGTAGCCGCTGCACCAGTTATTAGATAGATTTTCGGTCAAGGTACATAGGGATTTTGAGAAATGTTGGAAAATAAAAAATAAGGGAGCACTTTGAAAAATAAGTTGGTTTTTCGCTCCGGAAAATTGAGATAAAAGCGTGCACCAAAAAGCCATTTTTCAACCAACTCGGAACAGGAACAATCAATCAAATCGGATAACCCGTTGCGACGGTAGATGTCCCACCAGTTTGAAAAAAGTGGTTGCGAGATAATCGCGTTTGAAGTTTCTGCATGCGGACCACCGGGACACAGGTCCACTAATTGGCCTGTAACTTTTTAACGAAGCTGTTGACGGACTTCGGGTAGAGTTTACAATAAAGTAGACACCTAAAGGAATTTTTAAAGCCCCAAAAAAAAAACGATTTTTTGAAAGTTCAAAGGAGTACTAACCCCTTAACTCGAACTTCTATAATTCGAATTATTCTTTAAGTCGAATTTTTATCATGGCCACTGTAGTTTCATTCGTTTTTAAATGTATTTTTATCTCCCTAAGTCGAATTTCTATAACTCGAATATCTCTCTAATTCGACTTGTTATTTCACTCGCAACTCGAATTTTTAGGGAAAGTCCCTATGTACAGATAGCATACATATTAACATATTTACGAGTGAGTCGCAGGACATATTCATTGTTCGTTCATTATTTAGTGAACGAATTAGTTCGAAGATTAGATGATATAGTGGTGAAAAAACATTTTATTTTGAAGTGCATTTAACAACATATTTAATTCGAAAATGAAACACCTTATAGACCATTTTAAAAAACACGGATACACTTTTAGTTAGCAGCTATGATGTTACAAGTAAACGAAAAAGACTAACACCTTGTGTTTATACTGATATTGACGAATCTATGATCAAATGGATAAATGTAGCACGCGAGAAAAATCTACCTCTTTCGGGAACGATAATTAGAGAAAAAGCCAAAGAATTCGCAGATGCTTTGGGACATGAAGATTTTTCATCCAGCGTAGGATGGTTAGATAAATTTAAAAAAAGGCATAATATTGTCCAAAAGGCTATATGCGGTGAAAGTGCAGCAGTGAATTTACAAACTCGTGACGATTGGCAGCTTCATGTTTTACCTAATTTAATAAGCCAATACGATACACAAGATATTTTTAATGCTAATGAGACGGGGCTCTTTTTTAAATGTTTACCAAACAAAACACTAGCATTTAAAAATGAAAAATGTTTTGGTGAAAAAAATAGCAAAGAAAGAATTACTGTTATGGTGGGTTCTAATATGACCGGATCCGAAAAACTAAAATTGTTGGTTATTGGGAAATCTAAAACTCCGCGCTGTTTTAACGGTGTAAAATCACTTGGAACATAACAAAAAGGCATGGATAACTAGTGAAATTTATGAGAAATGGCTTTTAAAGCTAGATCAAAAATTTGCTTATCAGAAAAGGAATATTTTACTATTTGTTGATAATTGCCCTGCACATCCAAAGAATATAAAAGATAATCTGAAAAACATCAAACTTGCATACTTTCCTCCTAACATGACCTCCGTTCTACAGCCAATGGATCAGGGCATTATAAAAAACTTAAAACAGCATTATAGAAAACGGATTTTAACGAAAGTTTTAGCCAATATGGAGAATGATGCCAGTTTAACAGTAACGTTGCTTGACGGGATTAGGAACCTCGTTAAAGTTTGGAATGTGAATGTAAAAGAACAAACAATCCTCAATTGTTTCCGGAATGCAGGTTTTGATAAAGATGAATTGAAGATATTGAATCTTGGGATGAAGAAGACCTTCTTCCACTGTCTGAGTTAAATCATCTATGGAACTCATATAGAACTTTAACTAATATGAATGATGTAACATTTGAAGATTATGTTGATGTGGATGATTGTATTTGTATAATGGATTATCCCACAGATGAGGATATTTTAGCAAGCGTCATAGACAATCGTATTTTCAATGCAAAAGGTAATTTAGCATATTACTTATAGTTATTAAAATAATATTTGTTATCAGGAAAACATTGAATTTACAGACTATATTAAATATAAAAATATATATTTTTATAGAAACAGACGAGCATGAGGAGGAAGACGAAGGTGAAATATCTACTGACATACCTACATTTGAACAAGTCAATACTTCTATTGAAAAACTAAGAGCTTTTATAGAGTCCAGGGAACATGTTCCTGTTAATGTACATAATTCCTTGAATTTAGTGGAAGATTTTTTGAAAAAGAGAGGTGGTCTTGTAAAATACAAAAAAAAATTCCGAATACTTCAAAATAAACAACTAATTTGTGCACATGTTTTTTTTTTGTGTATATTCCATAACTCGAAGATTCCCTAATTCGATTTTTTTTTTCCTGTCCCTTGAGATTCGAGTTAGAGAAGTTCCACTGTATATTTATTTTTGAATATTCCTCTTATCAAAATACGTATTAGAAAGTCCAGTGCCAGGCATACAGATTTATTTAGAATAGCATGGTCATACTATTGTTCACCTTATCAAGCGATAAACGTAATCGTACGTAATTTATAATGATAAAATCATTAATTATTAGATTAAGTGGATAGGCGGGCCTTAAATATTTCATGGTTACTTAGTACCTAACAATGAGTAATTTTATTTCAATTTACCTGTTCTAGTTTCTGAACTAAGTGTACTAAAATTTCTAGAATGTTTACTGTTAAATTATTATCTGTTTTTATTTGCTCTTGTTGTGTTTTATCAGGGTAAGTAATATCTTTTTGGAATATTAATTGGGTTTGGTTCCGTAATTTGTTTCGTAGCACCTTCATTATTTATGGGTTTTAGGTAATATATTTGATGTATGTACCAAATAATTCAGTGTTTTCTGTGATATTTATATATATATATATATATATATATATATATATATATATATATATATTTCTATCATTGTTTTGAGGAGTTCTTCAGCGTTAAAATGTGTAGAGCTACCTGAAACGGTACACTGGGGCTCGTATTTACAGCAACTTTCAGAACCGTTTGAGCATGGCGAACAACCGACTTGGGACGATCGGACCCAATTGTTATATTTCGTTGATATACACAAAGGACTAGTGATCAGTTTCGATCCAATTACAAATGAAATTAACAGTGTTAAATTAGGTGAGTACAACAAGAATCCATTTATTTATTATTTAATTTAATATAAACCTTTTTACATTGAATTTAATTTGATTCGCAAAAATAGAATATTTCCTAATCGGTTGCCACGAATCATTTAAACAATTTCTGTATTTTATTTATTTATTATTGATCAAAGATGGAGATGTAAGTCCTGTTTGCCCTACAAATACTCTAAACAAATTCGTGGTGGGCAACAATAATTCTGTAGTACTTCTGGATTGGGACGGAAAAAACGGGACAGCTCAAAACATCCAAATTCTAGCGACTGTCGATGAAAACAAACCAGGGAATCGTTTCAATGATGGTAAAGTTGATAAAAACGGTCGTCTATGGTGGGGTAAGTTGCCACCCTCAATATTTAGAACCATTTTAAGTGTTTTTCGGACCACATTTAGGTACGATCGGCTTCGAAAACTCGAGCGGAGTTACACCCGGTCAGGCCACGCTATATAAATTCGTGCAAACAAATGTTACGAACCCAACCGTCGAAATTCGGCCTGTTACAAATAGTAACGGGTTAGCGTGGTCGAAAAGTAATACCCAATTTTATTATATCGATACACCAACTCGAAAGATCGTTGTGTATGATTTCGATCTCGAAACCGGAGTAATTAGTAAGTGAGGAACATGGATGGGCGTCGGGAATTATTATCTTTTGAGTTGTTTTTATTTATAGGTAATAAACAAATCGTGTTCGATTTAGAAAATTATGATATCGGAGGCGTAGCGGATGGCATGACTATAGATCAGGACGATAATTTATTTATTGCCTTAAACAGAGGTGGTTTGGTAAGTTTTGTAATGGTAAAACTCGCGCTTTGATTTAATAGATTTGAATTGATTCATAAAACTGATAAAAACATTTTTTTTATATGATATATTCATTTATATTCAATTTGTGTATATAAATTTTTTTTATTTGGATTTGAAATGGCTAATTTAGCTATTTATATGATTAATTTTTATACTTAGGTTATTAAGGTGGATCCTAGAAGTGGTATACTGTTACAAAGAATTGCGATACCTGCAAAACGAGTGACTTCAGTTGCTTTTGGTGGTAGACATCTCGATATATTATTTGTTACTACGTCAAGGTTAGAATTGTTAATTAATTTAGCGAATTTCTAGAGAATATTATTTGTTTTTCTTTTAAGATTTGGATTGACTCCAGAGGAATTGGCGGGTGAACCAGCAGCTGGTAGCTTATTTGCGATTACAGGACTGAAGACTAAGGGTCAATTGGCTAATTACGCTAATTTTTAAATGCTTTACATATATTATTTGTTAAATATATATACTTAAAAATAAAATAAAGACGCCCTTAAAAAATATAATCAGACTCGATTCAGGGAAGCTCAAAAGATTAAACGTTAAAATCTCGAGATCGTAATTTTTCATGATTACTAATGACTTCGTATAAGGAAGTAATATGTATTTGTTCTTTTCACCATAGCAAAAGTTTGTATGTTCCCTATTCACTGTAATAATATATTAGGCTACATAGAAATTTCGAACATTTAATGTAATAAAAACACAAAATAAAGAAAAGCAAAAGTACGAGACCAAACAAACGCAGTTTTTATTTATCTCACTGCGCAAGTGCAAAAAAAAATCCAACCATGGCACACAAAAAATAATATGCATTTTTAATTTAATATACCTTCATAAAAGATGTTTGCCATTATTCGCACACAATATCATAAAGCCTATGCAATTGCAATACGGTTTTTTGTTGTAGCCCCACATATAGGCGTAATGTTTCACCATAAATGCACAGCCGATTCTTGCTATAAAAATAACTTTCAGCACTGAACCCGAACATTTTGCTTTTCACGCGCAGTTTTTACCGGTAGTAACGTATCCACTGTTTTCGTCAATTAATAACACTCCTAAATAAAACTTACCGAACAGTTTCATGCCCATATATACCCAGACAGCCATGGATATAAATATTAGCGAAAGTCCTACAGTTGATTTCCATTCGCCAGTTGGTGCGTTCAACTCAGCAAAAGTCTGACAGAAGGATGCCCTGTACAAAGCTTTCTTTTCTTCTTTACTCATTTTTTTCCAATCTCCTTTTTCTTTTTCGCGGAGAGCCTAAACATAAATATACACCCAAATGTAAGGTCCATTTCAAATGTAAAATAGAGATGCAAAAAATTGAAGTTTAATTTATACATAATAAACACAATTCTAATGAGTATAGTAACATTTATTATATTTCAACAAAATTTTAATAATTTTAGTAAGAAATACATATTGACATATACACGTATTGAATATACAATGTACTCTGGTGCTAAATTTCCGTTAAAATCTAGAGAGCGAAATTTTTTATGATTACGATACTTACTTATGGTGGGTTTATACAGAAAAAATTAACGCTACATTTAACATTAACGCTACATTTTACTAACAAGAAAAACTGTCGTTTATACAGCTAAGCTAACAAAATTAACGCATGCGCATAATGGTTTCCGTGTTTGACATTTGCTAGTGTCAGCTTGTTTTTTGAGGCTATACTTTTATGATTTGCGAAAACATTTTTCCTTTTGTGATACATATAGTGGTTTTTATTTCTTTTAAATAAAAATGGATTCGGAACGTTTTTACAGAGAACATTTGGCTAGTTATTTTGGTTCAGTACCATGGCAAAAATCTCTTATCGAACAAGATTCTATGCCGAAAGACTATTAAATTAAAATGACTGTATTTTAGTTATATTATTTTGGTTCAATACATTAATATAGCTTATTTAGAAGTTATTTCAACTTATGCTAACCTCAGTACCTACCAAAATCGTATATAACAAATGTGAATTGTGTTTGCGGAAAATAGGAAAAGGAACTGGAAATATTTTTAAATAAAACAATATAATAAAAAGTATTTAACTAATATATTTATATAATTTACTCGCTGTCCACCCCAAATCCTATATCCATAATTTTCTTTTGCCTACGTTTCTTCGAGTTTGGCGACACATTTTTCATTAATACGCCAACGCTTTTTCTAAATATGTCGGAGTCCTCTTCGGTCCTTTTGGCACTATAGTATTCCAACGACAGGCATGCACCTTCGATGCTTGCATCTGCAGATGACTCGAATAGTTTTTTCCTCTGTTCACGTCCAAGTTTTTCGGTCACTTCGCCGTGGCTAACGGGTCCATTCGGTTCATCCAAACACATTGGGGCCGCAGATCCCGAAGCTTCCTTGCTGTCGAGGCGTCTCTCAGTCGCACAGCGAGACCGCAAAGTCGCTCACCAGGATTCACACTCTGGAACTAGAATATATTTAAAATTACAACATCGTCCTATTTTAACAAAAATATATAGTTGCATATCACATACCTTTTAGCCCCCTGACTTCGGAAACACTTCTCCATGTATTTTCTTTACTAGTTTTATTGCGGAGGCCTACACATCGTTTATCATACAATATAGCGTATTTTTCGACACTATCAATCAATTCATCGTCCATTATGTTAAAATAACAATAATAAACAACAATATAGCAGGTTAACAAAAGCCAATGCAAAAAGAGCACGAAACTGTTCTGACATGTTGTGCTTGTCAACACATGTACACCCGGTCACGCTTGCGCAGATGCGTTTTTCAAACTGAACTGATCTTAGGCAAAGAAAGAACGAGGTTTTGTTCATCTGTCTTAGTAAGAAAGATAAAAGTTGGCCAACTTGTTGGCTTAGCGTTAAAAAGAAATGTAGTCTTAAATTCAGTATAAACGACAACATTGGTTAACATGGGCCCGTAGCACGGACAAGCTACTAAGGCTGTATTAGCTAATAATGTCGGGTCTACTAAAAAAGCATAGCACGCACACGCTACTAAGGGCTACTAAGCATGGTTGCCCATAGTAACGTCAACAAATTAATACACTCCTCAAAACCAGCTAGGACCATGTTTAGCGTTGTATTAGCATTCAAAAATGGCGAATGCTATACGCGATATTCGCGAATTGCGTGAAGACTTGGCAATTATTAGGCCAAAAAGACGTATATTTATATATAGAAACCGAAGAAACTCATTTGATTTATTGTCAGAAAAAGAATTACGTCGCAGATATCGTTTACAAGCAAATAGAACAACTATTTCATCTACACTACAGGTGTTAACTACTTTGTGATATTTTGCAAAAGTTTTATATCAAGAAAATAACGGTAAGTTTTTAAGTGAAATTCAAAATTAGCGGCATAAATTATAGGTGTGCGCGTCTCCACATTTATTTACGACTGTGCAGTGCAATGAAGAGAATGAAGTGTGCAGTCTGTCTATGGCTGCTATGCTTTTCTGCTTCGTACTGTATCATTAATACAATCTATAAATATATTTGGTAATCGCTCTAAAAAACGTTTTGCTGTATCATTAAATTATTTAAATGTTAAACCGATCTAATACTAACTTCCGAAACATAACCTCAATGGTGAATTTATCAGTAATAATAATTATTTTTGTAGCCGTTTTGGATGGTTTGCACAATATTCGCATTGCCAGGAATCAAGGTGATATTGGTACGTCTATTAGTAATTACTTTGCATTGCGGTTATAAATAATATAATTTTTTAATTCGTAGATTCCGATTTTGAAACCTCTGATGACGACGATGATGTGAACGCAGTTTACTGCAAATTATTTTCAACGTCCAGCTTAACATAAACCTTTATATAAAATATTGGAAAGTAGTTAACACTTTTGGCATAGGTGATATACTAGTTCTATTTGTTCGCATTGGTTGCAAAACATCATTTTCGTTGGTTTGTACATGTAGAAATATACATGTTTTTGATCTACTAAACTTGTAATTAATTAAATTTTCAATGTAACAGTTAAATAAAAGTACATATTTAATAATAGACTAATTTATTTTATTTTTTAACAAATCAATTTCTCAATAAAATTTTTTTTTTCAACTCGACGAGTTCAAACTTCAATTTTTCTATTTTCCTTCTTCGCCGTATCATTTCTTATCTGCTTCGTCTCTTTTTCTATCTTCATTTGCCTCACGACAAGCACTTGATTTCATTCCTCTCCATTGCTCTTTTATTCTTACAACTGTTCTCACATATTCATTTGCACAAAAAATATTGCCTATCTCGGCCCATGCACTCTTCTTTGATTTTAACACATTCACAGCATTCATTTTACATGCAATCACTTCCCGATGAGCTCGCACACACTCCAATAATAACAAATTTTCCTGATTTGCCCATTAATCTGTCCGCTCTCTGCTTGATCCACTCATTACATCAATCATTGAACATATATTAAATTGAAAACAGAAAATGTATTTCTTGAAACTATAGAATTATGTTAAACTAGTAGTTAGCGAATAAGCAAAATAGTTAAAATTAATATAGAAACTATTTATTTACCTCAATTAACAATCAATTTCTATAAAATATAATACAATTTAATTTGTTCAATGTCTGCATATATTTAATTTTGACAAGTGAGAGTAATATGCGACATTGCCAAGCGTATTTTTGCTAGTAGGCATGATCAGCTAATACATCGCTAATCAACTGTCCGTGCTATGGAAGTTATTAAGGAGTGTATTAGGCGTTACCATGATATTAGCTAGTAGCCCCAAATACAGAACTTTAGTAGCTTGTGCGTGCTACGGGCCATGGTGTTTATCTTTTTCTTAGCCTTAAATGTAGCGTTAATGTTAAATGTAGCGTTAATTTTTTCTGTATAAACCCGGCATTATACTGCGTAAGAAAGTAGAAATTAAAATTTATTTCAAAAATTTGTGAATGCATTTTCAAGTCGTCTTTAAAAAATACCGCACAACATACTATGCATTTAAAAAAAAACCACATTTAAGGCAAACCTAGTCAGGCTAATTCAGTAGAAAAAAAAAGAAAGAAATACGCCTATGGATACAATTTGAAACAATTTTATTGTTGAAATTACGCAAAATATCATGTGGTAATTTTTATTTATGCTCGCAATTCATTCTTGTAGCTCGACTTTATCGTTCACAAACGATATTTGACGAAATTTGTACCACTCAAATTTGGTATGAAATTTACTGGTGGCTCACACATACTGAAATTTAGTTAGTATCGCCATCTATGAATTTAGATTAATTTGTTCAAATTATTTTCATTTGTTAGTAAAAATATAATATTGGATCAATTTTAGCATCGATCATGCAAAGAAAGGAATGTTTGTGTTAACCGTCGCGTCAAATTTCCGGACTTGTATAATGACTAGATAAATAAATCAATGAGAACTATCTGTATACATATGTAATTTACTAGTTTCAGAAGTTTAATAAAAATCAAACAATGTAAAATAAAATAAACATTTAACCAAAATCAGTTTTCAACAATATGTCCATAGTTAAGAGGGAATTCAATATATGATACTTAAAAAAGTATAGTTAGAATACACCTTAAATTAAACTTTCATATCGAAAAGCTAGACGTTTGAACAAATTGAAATTTTGGTGAGCCAAATTTGAACACTGTGAATGGATACATATATTTCCGTATGTCAAGCTTCGACAAATATCGTCAAATTTTGTTTGTTAATGAGCATTAAGCTTGAATATTAACAAATTTATGAAAATATTTATCTCTAACGTTGTAGTGTTTCCGTTATTATGTACCTGAACATCAGGTGTATTTTCGCGAAATCGAATGGCCGGCATGGGGTAGTCAGCCCGATCGGAGTAGTTGGGAATACCGTTGAATCCATAGCCTACGATTTCTCGGTTTCCAATTGTGGAATTGGTATGTGCACCAGCGGATCCCAGTGGAATGATGCGTTTACTGCTGTTGTTTATCGTCCGAAGACCCAGAGTTAATATCCTGGCCGCCATGATCTAATATAACAATCCAATTACGCAATATTTATATATAGAAATTAAACCATAATTTATTTGTAATAATAAATGATATTTACAACAAGACATAGATATTATTTCTCGTACCGACTGTAGTACAACAGTGAGAAATGAAAATCACTCATTAATATGCGATAGATACATTTTAGTGTCAATTGTTTAATTTCACGCATCGTTGTACAAGCGATGGCAAATGTTTCAAAAACAAAGTAGGAATTAAAAGAGAATTACTGAGATATCATTTGTTATAAAGTTATATCTGTTAGGTAATCACTTTCATGATCAAATTTGATGCATTATGATTAATAATAAAATTATCAAGTTTTAAAGCAACATTGGGTATGTATGCGAATCAAAATTATATGTTAGAAGTGGTATTTAAACTTAGTGTCCCAAGAATAAACCATTAATTTAGATATGCCTTACCTTGTCGACGAACTATAAAATGGCGTGTACAGGCCTTATGATTTAACTGCTCGACTGACTACAGAGTAACCAATTGGAGGAATAAAATAATTCTTCAAAAACGGTTAAAAATTTATATTTTCTATTTTTCACCAAGGTTATTTTATATGAGCTTCTAAAATAAATATTAAGCAAACACGTATTTTTGATTAAATATATTTTATCGTTCTTTAGAACCAAAAATACATCATTTAAAGCAAACGCCAAGCATATGGCAACACTGGTTTGAAAACTGCACTTGTATGTTATGAAATAAAAATACAGGACAGGTCTAAGATATATTATAAACCGAAATTGCGTGAGTATCGGATTATCAGTCCAAGCGTCAGTTATTTTCTTCGAACACAAATTAGTCGATAAAAATTAAAGATTTTCATATCTTTACAATTTTGCGGCATTCAACTCTATCCTTAGGCTTTCGTTTCATTCAAAATCATTAAATTATTCACACATGTTCTTCTATTCCTATTGCTCGCAACTTATCTTTCGCACAGTTTATTCTCAATCATGTTTATCCATTTACTCCTAGGACGGCCTCGCATTCTTACACCATTCATCTCTCCCACATAAATCTATTTTGTTAATCTTTCATTCGATATAGCCATACCGTCGCATTTGTCGCACCTATTCTACGTACGACATTATTTACGACATCGCACTGCTCATACACCCACGTATTTCGCTTTCTGTCTCGATACACCACAAATATCTATCAGAAATATCATTCTCACAGCAGTCATACGCTTTTAATGCTTGGTTTGCCAAACCCAACATTCACTACCATATTATAATTTCTCGCAAACCAGAGACCAAGATCTTACATCCAGCAAGCATTCTTCTCATACTTTACATCACTAGAGAATAAGCATCCTAAATAAACAAACACTTTAACTTGCTCTAGTTGCTCTTTATCACAATATTACACACTGTCCCACATTCATTCATGTTCTTCTGATTCACCAAAAACCATGACATCATCTGCATAAGCCAAAGCCATAGTTACACTATCATTTTCAACACATAATTAAATGTTCTTAGCGGCACCAAAAATATAAGGGACTGTTATGTAGATATGCAAAAGTATATATCTAAGGTCAGTATCTTTCTTGGGGCCCAAGAACTTCGGAATAAATTGAAGAGATATTTGAATATTTTACAATAGCACATTGTATATAAAACGTTTAATTGTTAATCAAATTAAATACATATCTCACATACAGTACACGTTTCGTTACGCCACCTAATAAATACATAAGCAAATAACTTAAACGATTAATATTTCTAACATTAATTTATCCCCACAGATCTTCAGATCGGCCAAACTTGTATAACAGTGATGCGATAAAAATAAATGAGTTTTGTAAAAATAATCCCACTCCTGGCCATTGATGCTTTGCTTCTGCAAATGAAAATGTATAAATTTTAGTTGAAAATAACAATCCATATCTACGTGTTTTTGTTTGTTTTAACATGTTTTTTTTTAATCTCTATAAACAATATCTATAACTAATAATGCATTTAACATCTCGTATGTTTGATACATGATTACTAAAGTTCTTTATATACATTCTTAAAACAAGAAGATATATACTAAGGCCGAAGCGAAATATAATGAAACTATTTGCAACTGTTTACTTACCAACTGCTACAAAACTAGCGAATAAGATCCAACACGATGCAATAACTGAAGCAAATCCCATGACAAATCCTAAAAATAACCATATTCGTGATCCTCTAGGCCCCATACATCCTCCTTCATAGGCGTCACCCCTAACCTATAATTTGCAAACTATTCAATCATGTTTCAAATAAATATTTATGGTAAATGTAAACCTGTGCATTTGATACTGAGTTCACCATAATAAGTGAAACCGTCCCAAATATTCCACAAACATGATAAGCTCCAGACATCAATTCAGGATATACCACTGATGCATCAATTATAAACCACCAACCAATGGTAAACTGAAATTAAATATGAACAACTGCTTAATAATAACATAAGCTCCATCACATATAAAAACCGATAAATTCACTATTTTGTTTGTTTTGCTACTATTTTGATTAGATATTTCACTTTATTAAAACACAATATTTATAATATAAAAGAATACATTGTACAATATTAAAATTGCATATCAAAAATTAAATCTTACCAAAATTCCTGCAACTATAGAAGCTATAGCATTCCTTTTATCACCACTTTCGAACCAAACACAAGGAGGAATATTTATATTTTCAAGTAAACTAGCCATTGCAACACTTAATTTTAATATTTGACTATTTCACACAATTTAAAATAAATCTTAGGCAGTCTTCAACCATAAATAATCTTGGACATAATCACACATAAATGACGTTTAACAAAGAATGCTTTACAATCAAGTAATATAAAGTTATATTTCATATTATTAAAGATGAGTTTAATTTGTTTTTATTAGTTCTTTTTAAATACTAATTATTCATGAATTAATCATTTTACTGGTATTATTAAATTATTTTGTAATTGATTTGTATTATTTGTACAATGTAAATCGAGCGTTCGCACAGTTCGTGACGTAAGAAAGATGCGCCAAATTTGATTTGGTAACACTTCTTTTCTCAAAAACGTATTATAAATTTGAAAAATAATACACTTATTTCCGTATTACTCATTTATTTATTATATTTAATTAACGATTTTGTGTAGTTTTGTTTAACAAATTTAGTTATTTATTTCCAATCGCCTTTTTCATAGTCCCACTTTGAAGCTAAACCAAGTATGGGATTAACTTCTAAATCAATCACTCGTTTTAGTTGAGCTCTTTGCGATTCAACTGTGAAAGAATCTGGAAGCTCTTCATCAGCTGTTAAAATAGATTATAATAAACATTGTATGCATGTCAATTGTCGTTAAGACTTACTGATCCATAATATAAGTATAAATACCCAAACACCGGCCGAAAGCCATATCAAACTGTACCCAACGATTGACATCCATTGGCCCGAATTTGCATTTATTTCAGCAAATGTTTGACAGAACGAAGCTCTATATAGAATTTTCTTCTCATCAACAGTAAGATTCCGCCAATCTCCTTTTTCTTTTTCGCGAAGTGCCTGGAAAGTGCAGAATATTTTTATGAAATTCCGGAAAAATAGAAAAATACTTACACAAAACACTGGCGTCATTTCTTGAAAACGAATCGCAGGAAATGGAAACATTTTGTTGTCTATGTAAATGCATTCCGAATTTTGGCCATGTCCAACAATTTCGCGATCTCCAATTAATTTGTAACTCTCGTAGCTCGGAAAACGATAATTTTGATATAACGGAGACGTACGCCCAAGACGATATCCATTTGAAAGAATATTACGGAATGTGATCAAAGACATTTCTCTTTTAAAGAGAGGTTACTTATAAATGTATCAATATAAACTAATTATTAGATAATTAGACGTTTTCAGAA
>OX063271.1:9529333-9694333 GCA_944039245.1 Nebria salina
CATGTCCAACAATTTCGCGTTCTCCAATTAGTTTGCAACACTGGTAGCTAGGATAGCGATAACTTTGATATAACGGAAACGTACGCCCAAAACGATATCCATTTGAAATAATATTACGGAATGTTATTAAAGACATATTTTTAAAGGCAAGATTACCTGTAAATATATCAACACACACTAATTATAAGATAGTTAGACGTGTTCTGTTCATATCAGATATTCAAAGTAACAACTATGTTTTGTTTAATATTAACGCAAAACAATTTAAGTAGCCCACTGCATTTTTTTAAAATAATTAATTTCTAAATTATTTATTTTAATCAGAGAAGTATTATAGGTTTATGTTTAGTTAATTGTATTGTAATCATGAAAAATTTCGATCTCGAGATTTTAACGGAAATATACGTTTTGACCTTCCCTGAATCGATTCCAACTATTTTTGAAATGACGTCCGTCTGTGTGTGTGTTTGTGTGTGCGTGTGTGTGTGTGCGCGCGTGCTTGTGTGTGTGGGTGTGTGTGTGTGTGGGTGTGTGTGCGCGCGTACGTGCGAGCGCGTGTGCATGTGTGTGCGCTCTACAACCTAAACCTGGCAAGAAAACTTCCTATTTTTGAAAAAAATATTCATACCCACATCTCCCAAACAGCTCGCATAGATGTCTAAGTTGCGAGCGCGATATGCTCAGTCAGTGCCTAGCGAGGTCGCATAAATCTCTCCGTTACCCTTAATGCCCGTCATCTGCGACCTAGAACGTAACCTCACTAGGTACTTACAAATGTAACCTCTCAACAACCTCCGCATTCGCGCGCATCCGACGATATCGCAAATAAACAGATCTGGGGATATCGCAAAATAGCAGGTTCAATGGAAAAAAGATGTTGGTTTAGATTTAAAATGATCAATTAATCAATAAAATTATTTAAATCCATTTGAAACAAATTAGAACAATATTATGATTGTAAAAGACCATTTTATATCTACCTTTTCATATTTCAATAACCTAAAAAATATTTTAACAACCAAGACCATTTATTTCCATTATTATAAAAATATAATATAAATACATATAGATGTTTTCTTAATCGTAAAATTACATTATTATTACATGTTTCAACTATACGATGTTTTCAGTTTCTGAAAAACCTCCGTTTTGCATGGCGAAACCACTCTTTACAATAAACCTCAAAAGTTTGCTCAAGGCATTGCAGAAAATTCTTCCGTACTGCAGCTGAAATAGATGGTTTTTAGAAAGTGCCTTATTGTCACCCAATATATAACCTAAATGATCAAATCTGTAATTATTAAAGCATATGAGCGTATAGATAGAATAATAATTTTACAAACCCCGTCCATGGTCCTTTTTTTTTGCACACAATTGTCTTTAAAAACTAATTCACTATAAATATGACAACGAGGATAAATGGCTGAGAAATGGCCTGCTCAGAGACGTTCAGACAGGCTAGAACGCGCCAGAAGTTAGAGATGCGCGTGCAATCAAGCTCAGCTGATAATAATATAGACTACTGCAGCTCTCTATTAGCCGTATCAGTAACTAATGATTGAGATTTTTTCCACCATATTTTATGTTGAATCTCCCAGCGCTATCATAGCTAGGTTGCAAGCACATCACAAATTTGAATGAAATGAGACTTCTCTGGGAGATTGATATTCTTTAAAGTTAGAGACGCGATCTCTCACATAGTTCCTTGGTACATTAAGATTTAACTTACATTTGTGACTTCTTTGGGAGATTGATATTCTTTAAAGTTAGAGACGCGATCTTGCACAGAGTTCCTTGGTATATTAAGATTTAACTTACATTTGTGACTTTGTTGAGAGCTTTATCGATATCGCAAGGTGATCAGTGGTTTAGTGGGTACCGGAAGTGCCTGTTTACTCTAGTCATTTTTTGGGGTTTCTGGATTTACTCAACCACGGTTGCACTTACAGAAACATTATTAGCATAAAAATTATACATTTATTTGAAACTTTTTTTCAAAAACGGAAAGCGAAAACAAAATATATATTTAAATTGATGCTTATTATAATTAATTTGACAAAAATAGTATCAAATGTGCTTCTCAATTGTTCACAGAAAAAAACCTTAAATAATTTGGAGTTTGACATTTAATATTTATTCTAAGAAATATATTTAGTGAAAAAAGTTCCAAAAGTTAGTAAAATATTATTAATTAGAAAAATAATATAAATGTGATATTATCTAACCAAAATGCGTATAAGAATGTTCAATGCAAGCCATTGCAGATGTTTGTTTTAGTTAATAGATTTGTGATCGCTTAACACATGTTCCACTAATAGTCTATTCCTAAATTGAATCGCGGTTCGGTTACGGTGATCGCGGTTCAAAATTTTCAGGAAGACATTTCGGAACGCTTTGACCAGGCCTGTCCGACTCAAGCTTTTGACTCTTCTAATAGTGACTGGAAAGTTGTAGATGGCACTGACAATCAGTAGTGCTCGTCATGATGTTCATGGTCCAACCGGTACGAATATTTTAACGCGACAATATCTAAATATAGTTGCATTATAGTTTTGTTATTTGTATTTCCAAAAATTTTGAAGGATAATATTTATTTATTTTAAATTGAATGACGCAATAACCATTTAACGTAAAATCAAATTAATTTAACTTTAAAGTAAAAATATAAATTTTAGTGGTATTTGTAGTGGGAAATCATAGGGGTAAAAAGCAATACACATAAAATTATTGCTTATATATATTTAGTTTATGCAATGTTTTGCCAATTTTTTTTACGTAATTTTCTTTTTGTACTGCATTTAAGAACACACAATTACGCTCTAAACGTACTTTTAGAAAATTAAAAATAATTTTAGACATTACTTTTAATTTGTGCTCTTGGCACGGAAATCGCAGTTTTTTTGAAGTAATTTGATCATTTAAAACCAGAGAGTAGGGGGAGTAATAAGAAACATAGCCACCATTGGACAGAGTTTTGTTAGGTTAGAAAATTGCATATTCGCCGCTGTTCTCATGTCGCGATCGTCGCGATAATAAAAAATTATAAAAATTTGAACGAATTAAATGTATATAAATTTTAAATATTTACTTGATATTTTACTAATCAAATAAAAATTTAGGATGATTTTATACTGCTATTTTTGGAAAAATAAATTATTTATTTATAAGTACGTTTATTGGAATCCATTTTGTAAATAATGTAACATTTTTATTGTGCAATACGTCATACATGCAATTTTGTTATTGTTCTTTATTGAGTTGTCCTCTGTTATTTATCGGGAAGTTCTTTTGTATTTTATATTATTTAACTCTAACAAGTGTTTGTTTTTGAGCAATCTCTTTTTTTGTGGCATGTAAGTATTAAATCACAAATAAATAGTAAACATTTGATATGAATTCTATAATAGTTTGTTCGTAGTATGCATTTAAATAATCGATTCTGTTGTGTTCTCGGATGCTTTGATTACAGAAAACGGTTCGCCTGTTTTCCGAAGGACAGAGCACTTTTCCAAATTTGGTTGGAAAAAATCAACAATCTGCAACTGTACGTTATTCCTCCTGCACATGATGTTTATGGAACATTTCGTCTATGTTCAAAACATTTCGAGTGCAGGTGGATTAGACCTTGCGCTTATCCTGGCGCGATCCTATTCAACGACATGCGACAGAAAGGCATCGTAAGACGTTGCAGAGGAAAAACAGAAAGTAATTTTTTTGTCGTACATGGGTGCGTATGAGAAGAATGTACTAACATCAAAACCATATTATTGAAGAAAAACTTATTTAAATGTTAAACAATGGTTTAAAGATTGCGATGAATGGATGAAAGTCAATTGTAGCTTCATTAAAAATTTACTTATTAAAATTAGTTTTCCTTTATAAATATGAGCATTTACTTGTTCCATTATAAAAACTATTTGATCGAATGTAATTCATATTCGACTGAAGAGCCAAATACGAATATTATTAATATTTAATAATAAAAATATAATTATTATCTTAACATATAAATATGTGAATGTTATATAAAGTAAAATATAAACCTAAATTAGTAATAAATATTTGTATTATTTAAATAATGGTTTTTATTTAGGAGGTACTTTTGCATTTCGTGGTCTACTGTACCACGAAAAGAAAAGTACATCTATCCTTTCATTAAAAAAAAAAAAAAAAAACGCGCGCCCTCGGTGGCTGCGGCGACAACTAAACCTCCAGTGTAGGCTCCATGGAACCCGCCATCTTTGCAAACGTTGTACAACCGATTTAACGTTGAAATCCATCTCCCCATACTCTCTGTTTAAAACCCGATCGCGGTACAACAATTGAGCAATTTAAATATGACGTAATGAAGCTAAAGAAACAAAAGAATAGATCTAATTAGGTTATGTTGTGGCTTTTCGATCACTATTGGTTGTCAGAGCCATCTACAATTTTCTTGTCAGCGAGCAAATCTCGTCAACAATAGAATTGTGATAGAGTCGGACGGGCCTGGCTTTGACCTTGGTTATGTCGGTATATTAGTAATTTGCTGCCAATACGTTTGAACAGTTTGAACTTTTATCTGCATAAAACAAAATAATATGGAAGAGTGGAATTTTTTTAATTGTTTTATATTGAGTGATGATAGTAGCAGTAGCAGCTCTGATTCTGAATATGAACAAAATATAAGAAGAGGTAATTTTATTAGTGTTTCAATGATATTACGGTTAGTGTAATATGAGAACTACATATTTCAGATAACAAAAGGCCAAGAATAGAAAACTTTATTGAAACTGTAGTGGACCGATATTCTGACGAAGAATTCCATAGGAATTTTCGGATGTTTAGAAATACATTTACATGTATTTTGGATATGTTAAGAGAGAAAATCAGTTCGCATGTAATAACTGTAGGCCGGAGTAGAATATCTGCGAAATGTCAACTTCTACTGACAATATGGTACTTTGCCACCCCAGATTCTTACAGGTATAATTATAACATCTCAAAATGTATCTTAATATTTACATAGAGAATTTTTATAATCTAGATAAATATGCGGTCGGTTTGATGTAGGAATGGCTACTGGCTTGCGAATTGTTAGAAGAGTGACTGAAGCTTTGATAGCTTTATCGCCCACGCTCATACGCTGGCCAACTGGAGAGTATTTAGATGAAGTAAAGACTCAATTTGGAATCAGAGGATTTGCCAATACCATTGGATGTATTGATGAGTTCTATATACCAATACCCTTACCCAAAAATGAAGGTCGTGCGTATATTGCAGAAAGAATTTCGCATGTATAAATATGCTAGCAGTTTGCGACCATAAGCTGTTATTTACTTATTGTTATATTGGGGAAGCAGGGTCAGTGCATATTGCTAGCGTTTTAAAAAATAGTGAAGTGTGGACCAACATGAATGAGAGAAATGAAGATATGTTCCCCGATGATACGCATCTGCTGGGCGATAAGGCATATCCAATCACGCCTCAACTCATGACTCCATGAGTTGAGGTGAAGGAAATGCAATTTAAAAAAAATGTGGCTATCTGCTCTTGCAACTAGAACTGTTGTTGCCAACTTTGTTGTTATTTCTACACTGAGAAAGGAACATTTACATTAAATGAAACTTATTAATAATAAACGAATAATTATTTTAAATACAGCCCAACAAACGTAACTTTAGATGTAAATTAAAATTAGTATGGAATCTAATTGTAATTTGTTAATATCAAATGTAACTTCGTTTAGTTGAATACGGATACATCTTTTTATTAAAAAAGATTTGTTTATGATTAATGCATCATATTTAAAATAAATGTGTTTATATTTTGTCCGAAGTCCATAATTAGATAATTAATATTTTGGAGTTTGATTTCCCTTTTTGGCTTCTATTTGTTTTTAATTTTGGTCACGACGCGTTTCGATCGCTAGATCATTATCGAATGACATTCGATAATGATCTAGCGATCGAAACGCGTCGTGACCAAAATTAAAAACAAATAGAAGCCTTTGTAGAAGCCAAAAAGGGAAATCAAACTCCAAAATATTAAATATTTAAAATAAATAACGATGTGTTAAATACCAATAATGAAACATTTTCATTGTAAAATCGTTATGTATTTATATTAATTTTATATTATTTTAGCAATCAAAGCTACTATTTTCGTACGAACGTAAGATATTTTTACTTTCTTATACCCAGTATAAGTAAGTATTGTAATCATGAAAAATTTCGATCTCGAGATTTTAACGGAATCCCCTGAATCGATTCCAACTATTTTTGGTCTGTGTGTGTATGTGTGTGTGTGTATGTGAGCGCTCTACAGCCCAAGCGGCTAAAGGGAAAATTATGAAATTTTAAACTTACGCTTTTTATATGCCTGGCACGAAAACCTCCTATTTTTGAAAACAATATTCCGACCGGAAGTGCATGTTTACTCTAGTCATTTTTTGCAATTTCTGCAATTACTCAAAAACGGTTGCAGTTACAGAAAAATTATTACAGTAAAAATTATAGATATCAGCATTTTGTACCACTTTTATTAGAAACTTTTTTTCTCAAACGGTTCCGGAAACAAAAACATCTGCAGTGTCATGCACCTAACTTTCTTATACGCATATGGGTTAAACCACATCGTAGTTACATTATTTTTCTAATTTATAATATTTGTTCTAACCTTTAGATCGCTTTAACACTAAATATATTTCTTAGAATAAATATTAAATGTCAAACTTCAAATTATTTAATGTTTTTTTCTGTGAATAATTGAGAAGTATTTTTGTGAAATTAATTATAATAAGCATCAATTTAAATATATATTTTGTTTCCGCTTTTTGTTAAACAATTGACAAGCGCAGATGATACGATTTATGTAAAAATATATATAATAAGCAGAAATTTATTTTGAAACCAGTACTTTTTTTGGCAAAAAGATTCAAACAAAAGTTGTGCTAAATATAAATACCATTAATTTTTGTTCACGAAAATTTTCTGTAACTATAACCATTTATGAGTAATTGCAGAAACTGCAAAAAATGACCAGAGTAAACATGCATTTCCGGTCGGAATATGGTTTTCAAAAATAAGAGGTTTCCGTACCAGGCACATACAAGTCTTAAGTTTAAAATTTCATAATTTTCCTTTTAGCCGTTTGGGCTGTAGAGCGCTCACATACACACACACAGACGGACGTCATTTCAAAAATAGTTGGAATCGATTCAGGGCAGGTCAAAACGTATATTTCCGTTAAAATCTCTAGATCGAAATTTTTCATGATTACAATACTTACTTATACTGCGTATAAGAAAGTAAAAATGGCTCTTGAAATTTCTAATGTTTCTAATGTTTATCAAAAAAAAAAAAAAAAAACAGACTTAAATAATTTGAAGTTTGACATTTTATATTTATTCGAAGATATATATTTAACGTAAAAGTGTTGCAAAGGTAAGAACAAATATTGTAATTTAGAAAAATAATGAAACTACGATATGACACTGCATGATATTTATGAGAAAATATTGTTCTTTAATATTTAATGTATTTATTTTTATTACGAACCATTTGCTACCATTTAACGATTAATATAAGTAATATTAATACCGGATTTATAGAGAAAATTATTTAATTTAAGGGCCGGCGACACCAAAAACGGCGATTTTCATTGTTTTCTGGTATGTGTAATTACTAATTGGGATCACATAGAGACATCATTTTTATTTGTAGTTGAAGTTTAAACTATGGTCAAACCATAGATGATTTTAAATAATTTTTAAAAAAATCAGTTTTACACTTATTGAATTAATCTCACTCCGCAATTCTCATCGTCATGCATGTACTAGAAACATACGGATCTCATTTCTTATCAAATCGACTAAATAGTACGATACACCAAAAGAAACCTTAGAATATCAAGAAGCTAGTAAGATAGTTTTCATTAATAATGATTTTATTTTAATTGCACAAAAAAATGTAATACATTTTGCGAACAACTTCTACTAGAATCTATTATTTTTTTTAATGTTTTTAGAACGAAATCCGGGATAAAAACAATCTTACTTTCTTGTTCGTGTATTGGAGAATATGCATAATTTTTGTTGTTACATAATTCTTCCGAATTTAAGAGAAAAGTACATTTTTAAACTTCTCCTATACCAACACATGTTAATTTTAGTTTTAACTGCTACTAAAAGAGCGCAGTGCATGTCATGAATTGTAACTTGCAATTTTCATGTATCTCTACAGTGGGGGATGTGAAGTCAAGTATCCCCACTTCAAATTGTACAAAGCTTGTATAGAAATTTTCTATCGCCTGTTTTATATTATTATAATAATATTACTCAGATATAAAACTACATAAAATTGTTTTGTAAATTCAATTAAAACGATTTTAATTTAAGGTACGGTCTGGAATTTGCTATTTATAACATTTTGAAAATTTTTAGTGATGGAAAGTATGATTGCGAGATTGAAAGAAGAGTGTCTGCTGGCTGTAAGATTTTATTAGCTCTAGGAATGTTTGCGAAAAATTTTAATATTTTTAAGGATGCAAGATTATGCGTATACAATGGTGTACTTGTCATCCTTGATGTATGGTAGTGAATGTTAGGTTTGGCAAACCAAGCATAAAAAGCGTGTAACTGCTGTGAAAATGAAATTTTTAAGTGATATTTATGGTGTATCTAGGAGAGACAGAATGTGGAATACGTGGGTGTATGAGCAAATGTACCTAAAATAGTTACGAGTAAAATGAGATTATATGGCCATATCGAATAAAATCCGAATTAAAAATTAAGAAAATTGATTTATCTGGTAGAGATGAATGGTGTGAGAATGCGATGCTATCCTCGGATTAAATGGATAGACATGATTGAGAATTAGCTGCGTGAGAGGAAAGTTGCGAGTAAGCGGAATATAAGAGCATGTATGAATAAGTTAATGAGTTTGAATGAAGCGAAAGAAGTATGCAAGGATAGAGTTGAATGGCGAAAGATTGTAAAGATGTGAAAAAATGTAACGGGTTTTCTGCCACCGACTATGTTGTCCATTTTAAATTCAGTACTATTTAGTGGTAAATATAGAATATTTCTTTGGAGGAGATAGAACAGAGAACAGATTTTATTTTTAAAACATTTTATATTTCTGTGCATTTTAATCCTTTTGGAATTCTTCTTAAAATTATTTCCGGTAACATACAGTTATGAAAAAAATGTATTAATTTGGATTTCATTTCTGTCGCCCAAAATTCATCGTCTTTATCAATTTTCTGAATAAATATTGGTTCGTTCACACCCACAAATATTATTAAAAAGCAATGTTTCTTTTTACAAATATGCAACTGCCCTTGTATCTAAAGAAAGAAAAACATTTATGTATATTACTTTTTTTTTCAAATTACTAAATAGTAACTTAATTACCTGATAGAAATAATTGTGTTTTTTTAATGACAGTTGGTTATTGGCATACTGTAAACATATGTAAAAGTTTATTCTTTATTTAGACTCTAACTAGGTTCGTCTTTAGTGGAGATGCAACGGAATGCTAGGTTTAAAGAAATTTCCAGTGTGGTTAACATATTCGGTTATTTAATATTTATGATAATCAAAGAAAACAATAAGAATATATATAGAACAATTAATTAAGAGGTTTAGTAGTAAATAATGAGATTATATAATGTAAAAAAATAATAATGCGACAGTTACTCACCCATGACTCACGCTATTGCAAAGAACTCTACTTAGCTCAAGACTTTAACTTGTTACTCTCTACTCAATAACGACTAAAATCTGACTTTTAAAAACCCACGCAAGCGAAGACTTCTCTGCTCCGCAGTTTGCGAAAGACTCTCTGTATATCTCTGATAAATTCTATATCTTTTCGATACGACGGAGATGATTCAAAGTGCAGGTAAACATCGAGAATCATACTCTGCACCCTGAACCCTAAATTGTATTAACATATTTTGCTTTTAGTGTGAGTCATAGGATGCATAGTAAAACAATTCCTATCGTAAGTAATGAGCGTAACTGATACCAACTATCGTTTGTCCCTCGAGATCTGAGATATGACTCAGACGCGGTGACTTTCTTGTTACAAATCTTTCCCTCCAAAATAAAACTTAAATTATCGACGTAATTTAACGTTTGCTAAATTGAGCCTTCTCAAGCGTTGTCCCCTGGTTCTGGGAGCGCTCTATGCTGGGCTTCTTTCTGGGCAAATTCGAGAACTCAAACGCCTGGTCACAGATTGTCTTGGCAGTGTCTGCGAACGTCAGTCGTAGTTCACTCGAATTTCAGCCTGGTTTCTTGGAAAATCCGGGAACTCAAATTCCTGCACGCAGATTGTCTTGGCAGTGTCTGCGAACATCATTCGTAGTTCACCCGCATTTCAACCTGGTTTACATTAAAAACTCGGAGTGGATACTCTGGAACTCACTCTTGGTTTCTCTGTGATGATGGAATATTTCTGAAAAATAACAAGTGCCACAGTATCTTCGTTCTACCTCAGTCTCAAAAAACATCAATAATTTGCTACTTTTACTCGATAGGAGTTGTTTACTGTCTTCAGCCTTGTAAACATTTACTTAACATAGCTTATTTATGAAATATTAAACATATTCTTCCTAACTAACTTATCTACACCGAGATCTTACGCGGACATGTAACAAATCACTAAAACGTTACAATCATTAAATATTTTACAGGATTCATAGTTCTGCGCAAGATATCAGTTGGCTACCAATGGATAGGAGTGCCAAATTCCTAGGTCAATACAACGTTTACGACCCTGGCATCCGATTTAAAGATATTAACATACAAATCGTTTTCTTTTACAAGAAGATATTTAAAAGGTTTTTATACCGCTATGATTTTCCGAAGGACGTTCGGCGAGTTCGATGGATACGTGCGTTGGTTGTACGCGCTCTGATTTTGATGATTTAATTCTACACTTATATTTACGAATCATGCAAAAAATTAAAACTATAATTATTACTGGCAGAATTGACATGAGACTAATGCGACCTATGTTTTTGTGGAATTTGCGATTTCGAAAAGATTTGATATGACTTTGCCATCTCTCTAATGGAATACCTGCTTCTAATTCACGTATGTCGATAGACTTAATTAGTTCAACCGCTTCCTCGGTATTAACTGATATGTCTTGTACACTTGTTGTTAGATTAAAAATGTCTGATGCTATTGGTGGAATTACTACATTTAAAGTGCGAGATACTATACTTGACTTTACTGTTGAGTGTGGCAATAATAGATAATTAGGACCGTAAACATAACACGATGCAGGGACGTTCAAAATACCTGTTCCCGAAATTATGCGTGCTGAGGTGTTAAACTTTCCTACGTCAGTGTCGCTTGGACAACTAAAGGTTATGTAATCTCTCGTAACGCTGAAGATCCACATATTACTGTTCCTAGCCCGATACATCATTGAATTGTTATTTTTTGATATTATTTTTTCGCAAAGTTCATTGATTTTTTGTGCGTCTCCGACAAATAATGCAAAGGCACATGTAACGTCTGTACTTTTTCTAATGGCTTTGGTTGGAGGACAAATACTAATAGCGCCGCGTTGACATTGAGAAATATCTTCCGTATTCAGATTCATATAAAACTGTCTGTCTTCCGATACAGCGAGATACTGAAATTTAGGTGCGATGTGAATTTTTGTAGTTTCCGCATTAGTAAAGTATGGCAATGGTAAAATTTGAAATAGGGTAAAATAGCGGCCTGGCGCTTTCAATGGTATCCCCGCGAATATTCGTAAGGTATTATTAAAGTAAACTGCGTGGACAGTGGCTAATTCGTAGTACTGGTAGAGTTTATCTGCATTGTCGTTCGTTATCAGGGACAAATCTAGAGGCAAGTGCCCTTGAATGACTTGCAATGCTTTTCGAAGTATATTAGGTGTTATAAAAAACGGACTTAATTTTTTCAACGCGGTTACTTCTAAAGCGTTGCCTAAATCTGCCACGCATTCCTTCAAATCATTTAAGATAAACTCGACTGTTCTGATTGCCGAATTCAAATTAATTGTTTTGACAAGCATTTTATTAACAACTTCGAATCGGTTATTTGTGGCATTTGTAAGTAAATTTAATTGCGCTTCAAATAGTGAAACCGCTGACTGCATTTTCTCTAAATTATCGTTCGTATTCTGAAAGTTATCCTTTACATTTTTTACCATTGTTATCTGTTCGTTTAAAAGATTACTAATTTCATCGGTTTCGTCATAAAACCATCGATTTTAGAATTTAAATTTTGCAAATCTCTGTTGTCCATTGTACCAAATAAGAAATTCAAGGCGTTCCCTCCAAAATTAATAAGACCGCGTTTTGATCGCATACTTTTAAATGGTGCAACGGTTTTAATTATATTTCGCAATTTTCTTTTTAATTTTCCCGCGTCATTTTGTAAAATGTGCAATTCTTTACTTACAATGTCTTGTATTAAATTGGCTATCTCTGGTTCCATGTAATGATCTAAATCTTTCTCAATCCTTGAAATGTTCTTGAGTAATTCATCAAAATTGTCCAATGTATTCACGTAGTTCCCTAATAAAATATCGGTGGTGATGATCCATTTATCTCCTGATATGAGGATTTCCTCGTCCTTTATGAATATGACACCTTTATTCAATTCATTTGGATCCGACCCTTGTATTAATCCGATGCCCCATAGTGTAAGAAATATCCGGAAATTTGAAACTATAACAAAGTAAATAACATGATTAGCGGTCAATATCTAGTCAATTATTATGCTCTTCGATCACGAGACCTCTGCTTCGAGTATTGTAACGATGTGTACTCTGCGGTGGGGTAGTATGCACTGCTGGAGGATCTACTTGCTGGTTTATTATCGGAGCTTCTGCAGGTGTCTCTTTCGAATCTTCAATCGGGGCTAAGAACGGTTTCAGTCGATTTACGTGAACGATACTCTCCTTGTTGTTCTTCAAACTTTTTATACTGAAGTTCACTGGACCGGTCTGTTTAAGTATTCGGAATGGCCCAATCCACAATTTTCCTAACTTTTTCGTTAATCCGGGTTGACAAGTATCATCTCGTAAATACACTAAATCCCCCACTATGAATTTTACTGGCGCTGTACGTTGATTGTATTTTTCTTCATTTCGCTCTGCTGCATCGCGAATTTTTTCTTGCACTTTTGAATAAACTATCCGCATCCTAGACCTCATTTCTTCGCCAAAATCTTCATCAACGTTATATTTCGTGCGCTGCGGTGCTAGAATATCATCAAACGGCATTTGATATTCTCTTCCGTATAAGAGATAATATGGTGTTTCTCCGGTAGTGCTGTGTACTGAACTTCGTAAGGCCATCAAAACGTACGGAAGCCATGAATCCCAATCTGTCTGGTCAATAGCGATAAAGTGAGAGAGACACTCTTTCAATGTCCGATGGAAACGTTCGATCCTGCCATTACACATTGGATGGTATGCTGTAGTTTGTAATTTACGAATACCCAGAAGCTTACAAGTGTTCTTAAAAATTGCTGAAATGAAGTTACTTCCTTTGTCAGTCAAAAGTTGCTTTGGAGCACCGTGCCTGGCAATAATTTGCGTCACGAATGCTTTCGCTACAGTTTCGGCCTTCTGATCGGGTATTGCGATGGCCTCTGGATATCTAGTAAGCTCATCCTGGAATGTAAGGATATACTTGTTACCTTGCATACTAGTGACAAATGGACCGACGATATCCATCGACGCGCGCTCAAATGGTTGTTGAACTGGTTGGAATCGCTGCAGTGGAGCTGGTTTAGTGTGTGGCGAAGATTTCCTTTCACCACAGGAAATACATTCCTGGCAATATTTTTTTGTTTCAACCGTGATTCCAGGCCACCAGAAAGTTTTCTTAATTTTATTAAGCGTCTTCTCGAACCCTTGATGTCCTGACATAGGTGAGTCGTGATACGTACGCAGTATTGTTTTTACCATTGACCTAGGTGCTACCAGTAAATCTTCTCGTTCATCTGGATTTCTTTGTTTGTAAACGATTCCATCTGAATCCTGAAAATAAACATTTTTACTAGTACCTGCGGCCGTTTTATTTAACAGCTTCTGCACATCTTCGTCATGATGTTGTTCGTTCTTGATCCGTTCTCTGCGCCATATTGGTTCGAGCTCATAGTCCACGGTGTTGATGACTATTCTCGACAGTGCGTCTGCGTTACCGTTTTCTCGTCCTGGACGGTGTACGATTGTAAAATCATACTCAGAGAGTGTTAACGCCCAACGGGCTAATTTTGAGCTGGGATCCTTCAAGCTCATGAGCCATTTGAGTGGTTGATGATCCGTAATGATGGTAAATGTATGGCCGTAGAGGTAACATCGGTACAGCTTTACACCCCATACGACCGCTAGACACTCTCGACTTGTGTTATCGTAATTTCGCTCAGCATCGTTCAACGATCTGCTCCCATATGCAACTGGGTGTAGATGCCCATTATGTTTTTGGCTTAAAATTGCTCCCAGGGCAACTCCAGATGCATCTGTCTCTAAGTAAAATGGTTCTTGAAAATTTGGATATCGTAAAACTGGCTTACCACACAATGCTTTTCTTAAACTATTAAACGCTTCTTGTTGTTTCAACTCCCAGATGAAATCCTTGTCTTTCTTCGTCAGTTTGGTCAACGGTTTGGATAGATGAGAGAATTTTGGAATGAATCGGCGGTAGAATCCAACCAATCCTATGAAAGCACGAATATCTTTTACCGAACGAGGTTGCGGGTATTTTTCGATTGCTAATATTTTTGTCGGATCTGGCTTAACTCCTTCGGCAGAAATGATGTGACCCAGATAGTTTGTCTCTTTTACAGCAAATTTGCACTTACTTGGTTTAAGTTTTAATTTAAACCTTCGAATTCGTTTTAATACTTCCTCAATTCTTCGCATGTGCTCCTCAATATCATTTTTGCTGAAAATAATTATATCATCTAAGTACACGAAACATTTCTCACCAGTTAATCCGCTTAAGACACCGTACATGAGCCTTTGCCATGTGCTAGGTGCGTTTGATAGTCCAAAAGGCATACGGTTGTATTCATAGTGACCCCATGGGGTGCTGAAAGCAGTTTTTTCCTTGTCTTCCGGAGCCACTGCTACCTGATGATAGCCACTAGCGAGGTCAAGTGTAGTGAACAATGCGGCATTTCCCAGCTGCTCAAGGGTTTCTTGGAGATTCGGCAAAGGGAAAAAGTCCCTTTTTGTGACCTTGTTAAGTTCACGATAATCAATGCACAAGCGTACCTTCTTACTTCCATCTCCTAAAGTTCTAGTAACAAGAACTACTGGTGCTGACCATGGAGATTCAGATTCCTGAATAATCTCTTCCTTCAATAAGTTGTCAACTTGATCCCTTAAGACTTCCTTCAGTGCGTTTGGTACCCGGTAGGGTGCTCGTGCAATTGGCGGTACATTTTCGGTGATGATTCTGTGTGTCGTTCGTGCCGTGCAACCTAATTTAGTATCCGAGAGCATAAAAGTATCACGATATTCTGCTAACAAATTCAAAACAAGTTCTTTATCGTGATCTTTCAAGTGATCTAAATCAAAGCTGCTGGAAAAATCGTCTCTAGTTACCGCGCATACTACGTCATCAATGGACTCAGAAGTACTTGCTGGTGATTCAATTTCTTCGATATTTTCTTCCACGCCGATGATTGAATTTGCTGGAACCTTAAGTTCAGTTTGACCAATGTTCATCAAACGTATAGGAATTTCTTTGTTCTTGCTGTTCACCACGACTCTAGCTGCTAACAATCCATTGATGCTCGAATCAACGGGTTCAATGATGGTTGTGGAATCTTCTTGGCACACCCGGCGTTTTCCCAAACACATTGCTTCACTTCTTGCTGGTATCACTATTTCTTGAATCAGCCTAACGAAACAATCTGAAATCTCTGACTTTTTGTTTATGGGTGCACATTGTGCAGCACTATCCTTTTTATGTAGAATTTCCCTCTCTTTTTTACCTTGTCCTATTTTCACTATACTAGAGCCTATCTCAAGTTGGTTACTTGAAAAACTTATATCTACCCTATGTTTCTTTAAAAAATCTATTCCTAATAACCCATCCGTGCATAACGGTAAACTATTATTACATACAATAAATTCATGCGAAAATATTGAGTTTTCGAATGTTAGATCTAAGACAACTGTTCCTAAAATGGGAATTAATGCACCGGAAATTCCTTTCACTATTCGCGTATCAGTTATAGGTAATATTTTCTTCCCCATTAAAATTGATTCTTTGACGATACTAATACTTGCCCCCGTGTCTAACATAAAATTTCGTTGTATTTTATTTATATTTATAATAATACGATTAAATGAGCTGTTATCTATTATTGCGGGGACTATCAGTTCGGTATTTAAGTCAACTCGAACGGGGATTATTCGGTTGACTCCTGGGAGTTTAAAGGTTTATTAAATGCTTTAACCCGACACTCTGAAATATGATGTCCGTTTTTCTTGCAACGGCGGCAAACAACATTATCAGGTCTTTCGTTTTCTGGGCAATTTCGCGCAATATGGCCTATCTTTTCGCATTTGAAACACATGCGATTTTGAAAATATTGATTTGTCGACCGCGAAGCTCTACTATCGTTTTTGTTTCTATTGTCTCTGTGGTATCCGTTATAATTGTAATTTGTACTACTTTCTTGTTTGGTTTTTATGTTTTGAACAGCGTTTACATTTTCGATATCGAATTCGCGTTTCGGTAAATTTGTTTTACATGAGCAACCGGTTACCGAGTTCAAGTTAACTGATCTGCTATGCATATTATTTAATGTTCCTAGTTGTGACTCTATTTGTTCTGCCTTTTTCGCTGCTTCTATTCCGTCTTTTAATGTCTGCGGATCGCTAAAAAGTACTGGTCTTTGTAGTACAGGCAGAAGGCCCTCTAAGAGTTGGTCTAGAATTTGTTTCTCGTGCATTTTTTTAACAAGCGCGATCTCTGTAGCTGTGGTACCCGCGTCGTATAAATGGTCGGCTGCTAAGCGTAACCTCATTGTGTAAGAATCTACTGTTTCCCCGGTTTGCTGCACGCAACGATGAAATGACCTAAGCTGCGTTCTAGAATTTGTCGCTATTGAATATCTATCACGTAGCATTTCTTTAAATACTGACCAAAGTTCAGTAGTTTTGAGTGTAGGCTCTGAATTTATGTATTGTAAAGCTTCTCCGGTTACACATAATTTCGCGATAAGTACAGTGTCTTTATTTGTCCAATTTCCTACTTTACTAATACTATCTACTGTGTCGAGAAATTGGGTAACCTTAACTATTGTTTGATCGCCCGTAAATGTAGGTATCCTATTTACTAGACCAGTGACTGATGTCGCGGCAATTACTAAGTTCGGATCCATATTTAAATCTGATTGGTTTGAACTAATATATTCACTACTGATACTACTACTACTATTACTACGACTACTACTATACTTGAAACTATCTCTCTGACTATCGTTTCTGGTAACTGCGCTATTTCTGATACTACCAGTTTGACTACGGGTTATCATTTATTGCTGACGTATAACTAGTAATTTTAAGAAAAATCAATTAACATATATGGTTGCGCTCACCAGTAAGGGAAGCTTACTGTTCCACTGAAAGAAATAAATTATCTTCTCTTTTAATTAATCTATCAATCCCACCGCTGTCACCAAATTTGTAAAAGTTTATTCTTTATTTAGACTCTAACTAGGTTCGTCTTTAGTGGAGATGCAACGGAATGCTAGGTTTAAAGAAATTTCCAGTGTGGTTAACATATTCGGTTATTTAATATTTATGATAATCAAAGAAAACAATAAGAATATATATAGAACAATTAATTAAGAGGTTTAGTAGTAAATAATGAGATTATATAATGTAAAAAAATAATAATGCGACAGTTACTCACCCATGACTCACGCTATTGCAAAGAACTCTACTTAGCTCAAGACTTTAACTTGTTACTCTCTACTCAATAACGACTAAAATCTGACTTTTAAAAACCCACGCAAGCGAAGACTTCTCTGCTCCGCAGTTTGCGAAAGACTCTCTGTATATCTCTGATAAATTCTATATCTTTTCGATACGACGGAGATGATTCAAAGTGCAGGTAAACATCGAGAATCATACTCTGCACCCTGAACCCCAAATTGTATTAACAACATATTTTGCTTTTAGTGTGAGTCATAGGATGCATAGTAAAACAATTCCTATCGTAAGTAATGAGCGTAACTGATACCAACTATCGTTTGTCGTCAATCAATGTGGCTTTTTTTGTGGATGACGTGAAAAGTCGTCTGCGGCCATGGTTATAGTGCTTCTTTTGAATCATATTTCTTTTAAAGAAGGATCCTGGACTTCTGTTCATTCGAGTTTTCCATGGGCTGTGTTGCCAAGTATTGCCATTCTGATATTTTAGACCAGCTAATATACATCTTCGTTGGAAATTGCCTCGTTGTGTCAAATTCAGACGTTTTTCACAATTAAATTTTGCCAAATAGCTCATAAAAAGTTCAGCTCGATTATTGGTTTCGTTAGCAATAAGGCGGTCAGCCTTTTTTATGACCTGATTAATAGCTGCCATTATTAATAAAAATACATCATCATTTTTCAATTGGTCATTTGAATTTTTGTCACAGGTGCGTTTCTGGCAATAATATTCACGGCAATCCTCATGGAAACCAAAAACGTGCATTGGTCCACTTTTTAGGTCCATTTTTAGCATATCTTCATTTCCATTTTCACTATTATGTCCTATCGCGCCTCGGGCAGCCCTTTCCAATCTGCTTCGGCTCTTTATTGGCAGTTTTGTATTTGCCACAATCTACAAAAAATTATATATATATATATATATATATATATATATATTTATTTATTTAATTATTTCTATTGTATATATACCTTATATAAAGCACTGGTATAGTTCTTTATAACGTGATTAGCACATTCAATTTAAAAAAAAATTTTCCCCTAGGAGACTTTTTTTTAATTCTAGCATAGACGCTAGAATCACCATCGGCTATGAAAGTAGTATATTGCAATTTGTGCATGGATTCACTTTCAATGAACCCCTGTACAATTATGTCTGCTTCCATAGCAGAAGATCCTTCCCAATTTTTGAAGCAAACATATGCACTAACAGTTGCGTTGTTAATATTTGCAATATGGCAAATGCTATAGTATTTGTTTCGTACACCTAAATATAATACTTTTTTGTATTTTTTCCTATTATGACAGCCTATAAACAAATTGAATTTTTAATTATGTATTATTTATCTTCACTTGAACTTTAACTTACTACTCTGCATAGTTGTGGCCGTATGAGCGCTTGCTCCAGCCTCCATCAACATAAACTGCAATTTGACCGTATCCATCCATGATCTTATTATTCGCTACCGCCAAATCAAATTCTTCCTTTCCTAAACAAAAACAATATATATATATATATATATATATATATATATATATATATATATATATATATATATATATATATATAAATACAGAAAATATATACCAGCTTTTGATATTTCTTCCGTTAATTTATTTTGCCAAAATTCTCCTAAATTTCCCTCAATTTTCTCGAACGTTGTATGAGACATCATCGGAATATCTAAAGTATTTAGCAATATGGTTGTATTGGTATAAGTACTTTCTGATGTATGGCTACCCCATACTACGCCTTCATTTAGTACAGATTTTGGATGAGAAGGATCTTCTGTTTTTTTTTAATATTTGTTTGCACATAGTGCATTTAAAGTAAATAGTGCTGACTAATCCATTTCTTTTTTCATCAGCAACATACAATCGCCCAGCAGTACAAATTAAATCATGCTGTTTTTGAAGTGTGAGAGCCCAGTTTAGCAAATATCCTAACTCAACTATCCTATTTCCTGTAATAATAGTTGGTTCTTTTGTTTTTTCAATTTCTATAGTAATCTGATGTTCTTCTATATTCCGCAATTCTTCACTATCCAGAAACTGTATCTTACTGATATCATTATCAGGAATTGAACACGTCTCTATAATGTTTGTGTCGACAATTGTTTCACCCATATGATTTATATCAGAACTATCACCGCTAAAATATAACAAGTTTTATTGATTACGAGATTTGCAACTGTGTACGTCTGCTTATATATTATATCGGAACGCCATAAACATTTTAATAAAATTGTAATAATCACCTATATTTTATTATGAAACTCGATTAAATATATACTATTACCGATTAGATAGGTACTTACCATTTAGTAGAATGCCGTTTAATGGCTGATCTTGCCATTTTATTCCGTTTTCTTTTGCCATATTGAAACACCATTTTAATAAAATGTTCAGTATGTTTGATAGTAGTATATGTGATAAAGAACTTTTACCTAAGTTGTAAGTTTTCTCAAAATATAAGTATCGCGACTGTAATCTTATATAGAAAATTCTTTCTGATTTTGGGAGAATAAAATATGTATGTTGAAATAAAAATGTGTTAAATTATAAACAAAAATAGTAGGGTACCAGTAAAAGTTCTGGAAATAATCTTTTCACAATAGTTGGGATTTCTCAGAAAATAGTGTCATCGCACGTTGAGTTGTTTATAAAAATGAGGAAACACAATGTAGGTACAGACATAAAAATGTTAGATATTAACTTTGCCAAAATATTTTGTGACAGCTCATGAATAATTTTACGGGTGCAGAAAAATAAATAAATAAATAAATATATATATATATATATATATATATATATATATATATATATATACATATATATATATATATATATATATATATATATATATATATATATATATATATATATATATATATACATATATATATATATATATATATATATATATATATATATATATATATATATATATATATATATATATATATATATATATGTATATATATATATATGTCATCTTTAATATATTAAATATCTATGTATGTTACACTGAATGATTAAAATTAGTAAATTTCAGCAGTCACATTACAAAGGTATCTAAGATTTTCTGAAATGTCGGTAGGAGAATAAAAATGATTAAAACAATAATATTTAAAAAATTATTTATATTTTTAATTTATTTTTAGGAACTTTTAAATAATTACATAAAATTGCGATATAATATTCAAATACATTTTGTAGAAACAGCCATCTAACGCCGTAAAAATATAAATTAATAATATAATACATTAGTATCATCAATAATTTGTAATAGACTAGTTCGAGTAAATGCACTTATTGTTCCGATCATGTGCTTGCACACTCCTTACTTTTGTAAATTCCATTTTTAGAGCTCCCGCACAAAACAATGCTCTCTCCAATATTTATTACTTCCAAAGTGAGTACCACTAGCTCCTTACTACTGGATTAGAATCACACTACAAGGGCTATCCCCGCCCGTTAAGTACTTAACGTCTAACGCATGCGCACAAACAAAATTTCGCTCTTTTAGTGTTATGATCGTATTTGTGCACACGCGCAAAATGTTAAATACTTAAGGAATTTTTTTTTCCGGTTCTTAGATAGAATTTCTGTCAAGGTACATAGGAATTTTGAGAAATGTTGAAAAATAAAAAATAGCACTTCGAAAAAAAAAGTTAGTTTTTCGCCTCCAAAAATTGAGATAAAAGCGTGCACCAAAAAGACATTTTTCAACCAATCGAAAAACGAACATGTACCTTGACAGATAGTTATATGTAGAACTTGGACACGAACAATTAATCAAATCGGATAAGCCGTTCCGACGGTAGATGTCCCACCAGTTTGAAAAAAGTGGTTTCGAGATAATCGCGTTTAAAGTTTTGGGACCAAATTGGATCTCCGAGCCTCTTTAGCCGCTTCGGACAGCCGCCGATCTCCTTGCTGGATGCGCGCCGTGCGCGGGTACTCCGAGCGCGCTCGGACCGCCGTGACACAGGTCCACTAATTGGCCTGTAACTTTTTAACGGAGTTGTTGGCGGACTTCGGGTAGAGTTTACAATAAAGTAGACACCCCAAGAAATTTTTTAAGCCCAAAAGTTCAAAAGAGTACTACCCCCTTAAATTAAATTACATATTTTTCTGTATAAATCCGACATAATAATATAACTATATTAGATAGATTGAGATATAATATAAATATATCATTAGGTACTGTAAAAAAATTATATTTTTTTTTCGTTGATGTATAAATAATAATATACAATTGCAAATTGATTTGATGTTGATGGAATTGAAATTTTACTGATGGGCGTTGTTAATAATGAATCAGATTCAAAATTCGTGGGAGTATGAGTTGAGGATGATGTTGAGAGTAGTTTATAAAGAATCGGACTGTAACATTTTCAGAATTTAACTGCAACACATAATAATACATAAACTTAATTTATACAATATACGTTATTTTTTGTAAGTTTGTTTGGAAATATGTATTTTAATTTTACGATATATTTTTACTATCTCTAAGTTAGTCATAACAAGTAACATAAGTTTGCTTTCCTTTTTGATAACAATAAGCAAATATTTTAATAACTCGAACCCTGAACATCCCTTTAATTTTGTACATCTGAATCATAAAGTGATAACGGTATTTTGTCGTTTTCACTACTCCCACCAACCCTTGAAAATTCATCATAGAAATCCTAGTTTTTCTAGTTAGTCAGTCAGTATACGATCTTAAGCTATATTCTGTTAACTGCATTTATATATACAAGTATATAGACGTGAGAGATATTGAAAATAACTTTTTTTTTGTAACCAGTACCTATTCTGAAAGTTCTTTTCAAATAAAAGTTATGCGAAATATTAATATCTTTTATTTGCATTCATTTAAAGCAGAATATTGAAAAAGCATATTTTTTTTTATACTAGTACTTTTTCTGAAAAATATTTTTAAATAAAAGTTATGCGAAATATTAATAACTTTTATTTTTATTCTTACTAATTTTGCTGTAAGTACTACCATTTTTGAGTTATAGCAGAAAATGCAAAAAATAATTTTATCTTTTACCGTTTGTAACTTCGTGACTCACAACAAATTTCAATATGCCTAAAATTGGAATTATTGGTGAGTTCAATGTGAATAATCCTTCTTCATGGGATAACAACGCGTGCAGTCTACAATTCTGACTAAAAGCGAATGGAATTACTGACCCAGCGCTTAAACGTGCTATTCTACTATCTGAACGTGGAGAACCGACATTTGTTCCAGAGGCAATTATCAAAATCGATAATCAGATTACGGATCTATTTAAAGCTCAATTTTCACCGAAACCTGCTGAAATTTACGAGCGTTTTAAATTCCAAAAGCGTCTTTAGTTGCCAAATGAAACTATTCGCGATCGAAATTATCGTTGGCGGCGCTAGTAGCGTTAATAAAAATGCCTGGCGTAATGACCAACGTATTTGACAGTTGAGATAGAGGCTATGATTGGACACGCGAAAGCCAGCAAAGTGAAATATCTTTTAAAGTGAACTGATTATAAATGTTCTTTGCTAAAACGAATCACACTTGGAGTCAGAATCTTTTATTTTGTGTTCTTTAAAAGTGTATTTTGATTGTAACTGTTATTTAAAATTTATTTGTGAGATATCCGAAGAAATGACTTCGTAAGATTTGATAGATATTTTGTTCCTTCGATATTTATGAAAAAATGACAGCTGGCCATTAATGGTACAAACAGCTGATTGGTAAATTAATGCCCGGCGTAATGACCAATTTTTGTAGTACATTAGTTTCACCGCCAGAGAGCAAGTTGTTAATTTCGATCACGAATTGCTACAAGCGTAGCAGGTTTACGTTTACGAGACCAGTTGGATTGTGGAATGTGAAACGACGAGATTCAGCGGAAACTCCTAGCCGAAGCAAAATTAACACTATCAACTGCATTTGAAACTATTTCTGCTGCTGAAGTTGCAGCTGAAAAGGTTAGAGAAATTCGAGCAGGTACTGATTTACATCCGTAACAGACATTTAATAAAATGCACCATAAATTCGAACAAATATCTGAAACTACATTTGGTAACAAAAGAAAATGCCATTGTTGCGGAAGAAACCATGATCGCAAAGTATGCAAATTCAAGGACGCAGAATGTAGAGTTTACAAAAAGAAGGGGCGCATTCAATGAGTCTGCAGATCGCCAAATTCAGGTTTGCTAAAAATATATAAATACAATTCTACTGATCATACTGTGATGCCGTTAAAGTATTATTCTGATTCTAACTTATATGATTTTTTTTTAAATTCCCGAAATTCAAACAAACCAAATGCAAAGCATAATGTAACAATATTTTTAAATGATGTTAAATTTGAAATGGAAATAGATAGCGGTTCTGACCATTCCATAATTTCTGAAAGTACTTACAGACAATTATGGCTAAAATTAGGCCCTACAATTATGCCATTCATTCCAAATTAGTTGATTTTCAAAAAAATGCAGTACGTGTTAAGGGTATTTATATGGTTCACTTTAAATATGGGATGCTTGAAGGAGAACTTGAATTGTTAATTGTTCGTGGCATCCGTGTCAGTTTACTAGGCCTAGCTTGGTTCAATCCCTTAGGAATAAAAATTGTTGTATTGCAGCAATTAGAATTGAAAAATACAAAAGTTGTTCAACTTGTTCATGAATTTAAAATTCTGTTCAATAATGAACTAGGTTGTTTTAAAGGGTATCCACAATTGCTTTCAATTAATCCAAATATAGTACCAATCCGTCTCAAAGCGCGAAATGAAAAAGGGCATACGTATTCGACAGGACAAATGTTTATTCGGAGTTCCAGAATTGGAATGCTGCAGGAATCCAGCCTAGTCCAAAAAAGGGCAAGCAGTTCTGAATGCACCACCACCAACGAATAAAGTGGAACTTCAAGCATTCCTTGGTATGTTGAATTTTTATCATTCATTTCTTAACAATAAAGCAACAGTAGCTGAACCGTTACACCGTTTACTCAATATATAGGATCAACATGGGTTTGGGCTAAAACACAGCGATCTTTATTGTTATTTCGTCTTTAATTTACATTTTTTTTTGCGATGTTTTAGTCACTCCCATAGCCGCTGCACCGGGTGCAGCGCGACGCTGCAGCCCGAACTGCGCTTACTGGTGGGACATCCCCAGGTGTTCTAGGTCAAGGTGCATCAAAAAAAATTATTATTTCCGGTTCTTAGATAGAATTTCTGTCATGTTACATAGGAATTTTGAGAAAAAAAACGAATATGTACCTTGACAGATAATTATGTGTAGAACTCGGAACACGAACAATCAATCAAATCGGATAAGCCGTTCCGACGGTAGATGTCCCACCAGTTTCAAAAAAGTGGGTTCAAGATAATCGCGTTTAAAGTTTTGGGACTGTATTTTCGGCGATTTTGTCTACATATCTTAGTCAGTGATTCCGGGCTCGTACATGAGCCCTTCCCCATTTAATTCATCGTCGTCCATGTGTTTTTTGGCGGCCAAATTGGATCTCCGAGCCTCTTTCGCCGCTTCGGACAGCCGCCGCTCTCCTTGCTCGATGCGCGCCGCATCGGGCAAGGAGAGCGGCGGCTGTCCGAAGCGGCTAAAGAGGATCAACATGGGTTTGGAAATCCATAGATGCTAAGGTAAAAAATTACTTTCTTCAGATAGCATATTAACTCACTACGATCTTAAAATACCTTTACTGCTGACATGTAATTCATCTGCTTATGGAATCGGCGCAGTAATTAGTCATATTTCTGACAGAAATGAAAGTTCAGTAGCTTTTTATTCTAGAACGCTAACACAAACCGAAAGAAAATACGCTCAAATAGGCTGAGAAGCTCTGGCAATTGTAGAGGTAGTTAAAAAATTTCGTAATTATTTGTATGGTCGTTCATTTACAATAATTATAGATCACAAACCTCTTCTCAGATTATTTACAACAGATAAGCCTACAACTATGATTCTATCTCCCAGGATGATGCGTTGGCCATTAAATAAATTCATAAGATTATAAACTTACTTATAAACCGGGTAAATCTATTGCTAACGCGGACGGTCTTAGCCGCCTACCTGTTCAGGTTCCAGAGTTCAAGATTCCGGATCATTTGGAAGTTTATAGTATGACAAATCCAACTCTGACTGCAAAGGAAATTGTCGAACTATCGCTAATGGATCCAATAATTTCTAGAATATTAAATTGTACTTGGAAACAATGGCCAACCAAAAATACGGAAGAACAATTTATGCCATTTAGAAAACGACAACACGAATTATCAACACACAGAAATTGTTTACTCTGGGGTAACCGTGTTGTCATTCCTCAAGCGGGGAAGGAAAGAGTATTAGCTGCGCTACATAATGGACACCCTGGAATCGTATCCATGAAGGCACTCGCGCGGAGTTTTGTCTGGTGGCCAAAGATGGAAAGCGAAAGTGGGAAAATTGTTCAAGCCAGCACAATATGCCAAGAATTCAGAGCAGCCCTGCCTAAATCAAAGCCTCTTTCGTGGGAAGTAACAAGAGCACCTTGATCTCGAATTCATTTGGATCTTGCTGGGCCTTTCCGGGGGCAAAACTGTTGAAATTCCCGATGATTTAGAATAAAAATAGCACACAAAACGCACAGTTTAAAGATTGAACAGTAAGAGAAGAGATTTATTCATTTCTAAAAAGGAGTACCAACATTTACAGTAAAATAACAGAACTACCAACTATGTCAACTGAATTGGCGGTATTTTATAAAATCAACACCTCCCCTCAATTCAGCCCTTTTTATTAGAAAAATATAAGTTTTTATTTTGATTTAAATTAAATTTAACGTTTCTCTAAATTTTTAAAATTTTATATTTCTTAGACTTTTTGTCAGTACGTCGGCTAATTGTTCCTTAGAAGTAACAAAGATCAATTTTATTGCAGTCGCTTACGAAATGATATCGTACATCGATATGTTTACTAGGGTAAGTAGACCAGTAATGGAACGACGCTAGTAATAGAACAGGTATCAAAAACTTGGTTGTATAAGTTATATAGATATGAATAAAGGGCTTACTTATGCATTACTCATATTACTCATATATTAATCTCAATAATAAGATACCAAACAGAGTTGTCTGTGTTGTCTGTACCACTATGCTTAAATAAACGTTTTTTAAAACATAGTCGCTTAAAGAATAAATTTAAATGGCGCAGTCCGTAGGATACAAAGCGAGACGTATTAATATCTAAAAAAAAAAAAAAATACGGTTTGTTTCAACAACTTATTCGCGACTAAACGAACTAGAAAAAATCGAAAACTCAAGAGTCCCCGTAAATCGAGTGGCCGAGTCCGAAAAACATCCCAGCTACAGTTCCTGAGTAAGTCGACCTGTGAACGCATCAACAAAGGAGCCAAGCAGACCAAAAAGCAGTTCAACAACGCTGAAGACTCTCCGTGAGCCGAGCCCGAGTTCGAAGAATAACCCGAGTGCAACGCCCATGTACCTAGCGGTAATCACGTAAGTGAAAATTGCATTTTTATCGCTTCAAATATTGTGAATCGCAAAGGAAAATGGCACAACCCAAGTTAGAATCTAGATATCTCGATACTATCCCAGAATTTCATGGGCATGGTAGCGAATTATCATATTTTGTTAAAACTGCGGAAGCACTAATTACAAAATTCTATAATGACAATGATCCAAATTGCTATGATAATTTTGTTCTACTTGCAAATGTTAGAAATAAAATCAAAGGAGAAGCTTTAACAGCTATCTCAAATTATGCTATAAACTCATGGACAGAAATGAAAAATGCTCTTATAACGTCATACTCTGATAAAAGAAATTGCTATACAATAGCTATAGAAATGTCAAATTTAAGACAAATTAATGAAAACGCATTTGATTACCACAATAAAATGCTAAAACTTTTAAATGCTCATACAGCATACATAGAAACACAAATCGAAGCAAAGTTTCGCCCCGCTTTAGTAGTGTATGGACAAAACCTTGCTATTCGCGCATTTTTGAGAGGATTAAAAGATCCATTAAAATCATTTTTACAGACACGGAACCCACTATGTTTAAATAGTGCATTACAAATTTTAACTAACAATTATCAATTTGAATCCAATCGTATAGTGAGTAAAAATCATGACCAACCTAAATTCATACAAAAACCAACAAATTATATTAAACCTATAAATATTCCAACATTTGACCACCCCAAACCACAACAAACACAGTCTCAATTCCCCAGAGGCCCAATTCAAGTAAAACAATACCCAAAACCAACCCCTATGTCAATGTCTACTAGACAACAGTGGCAAAAACCTCAATATTCACAACAACAAAGATTCCAACCCCAACCCAGACCAAATTTCACATCTAAAGAATTGTTTAACATAGAACCGTCTGATGAAAACACAGAAAATAGCGAAATGTATTACGAAAACACTGAACTTGAATTTCCTGACAATACTGCTAAAGATGAATTAAATAATGACGAAACAAAAGAAGAAGACTATTTTTTAGATTTTATCAACAATCAAAATTCGGTGAAATAATGCACCTTAGTAATTTAACAAAATTACCCTATATGACAATTGGCAAATACAAATGTTTGATAGATACCGGTAGTACTAAATCATTTATTAATCCAAAAATCGTAAATGCAAATTTTAAAGACTTTGAAATCTATGAAGAAAAATTTACCCTGTTTACAGCGCACGGTATTTCAAACGTAACACACTATATACATTTTTATTTTGATAACATCAGAACGAAATTTTATTTGTTTGAATTCCATAACCAATTTGATATGTTATTAGGGTTAGAAGATTTAAAAATATTACATGCAAAATATAGTATAAATAATGACCAAATTACATTATTAGATAAAGAAACATTTCAACTGAAATATTTCAACAGACCAGTAACACAATTACAACCCTGTGAAACGAAATTTATAAATAACACCACCAAACTAAACGATACAAATTTATTAATTGAAAACAATGAAAACTTCAATACACAAATATTAATTCCCGATTGTCTTGTAAAAATACAAAATCATAAATTTCAAATACCCGTAACAAATGTAGGCAAACAAACAATTGAAATAAATAATTTCGACGAAATTAACTACACTGAAAATTTTAAAATAGCCAACAAAAAAAATAAAATCGATTTTAACAAATTCAGAACTAATCACTTATTACCATATGAAAAAAACATTTTAGAAAATTTAATAATCAAATATAGCGATTTATTTCATGATGAAAATGATAAACTAACATTCACAAACAAAATCAAACACGAAATAAGAACTACAGACGATATTCCTGTTCACGTAAGAACATATAGATACCCAAATTGTTATAAAACCGAGATACAAACGCAAATTGCAAATCTTTTAAAGAACGGTATTATAAAAGATAGTTATTCGCCATGGTCAAGCCCTGTATGGATAGTACCAAAAAAAACTGATGCATCTGGAAAGCAAAAATTCCGAATGGTTATAGACTATAGGAAATTGAATGAAAAAACTATTGATGATAAATTCCCCATTTCAAACATCACGGACATTTTAGACAAATTAGGTAGATGCAAATACTTTACAACACTTGACCTCGCGTCCGGATTCCATCAAATTGAAGTTAATAAATCAGACACACAAAAAACAGCATTTAGCGTAGAAAATGGTCATTACGAATTCGTCCGTATGCCATTTGGGTTAAAGAACGCCCCTAGTACTTTCCAACGTTTGATGAATTTCGTATTACGAGATTTAATCGGCAAAGAATGTTTAGTATATCTAGACGACATAATAATCTTAGGTTCCTCACTTGAAGAACACACACAAAATTTAGAAAAAGTATTTAAATTATTGCGAGAATCAAACCTCAAAATTCAATTAGACAAAAGTGAATTTCTAAAAAAAGAAGTCGAATACCTTGGACATGTAGTCACCCCATCTGGAGTTAAACCAAATCCGAACAAAATAATTGCTATAAAAAACTTTCCGATACCAAAAACCCAAAAAGAAATTAAACAATTTTTAGGACTTTTAGGATACTACAGACGATTCATAAATAACTTTGTTAAAATAACAAAACCACTAACCAAAGCTCTTAAAAAGAATGAAAAAATTAATATTGATAATTTAGACTATAAACAAAGTTTTGAAAAATGTAAAGAATTATTAATTAATGATCCCATATTACAATACCCTGATTTCAGTAAACAATTTATTGTAACCACTGACGCAAGCAATTTTGCAATAGGTGCCGTACTAGCACAAAAATTTGATAATAAAGAACTTCCAATTGCATATGCCAGCCGAACATTAAACGAACACGAATTAAATTATAGCACCATTGAAAAGGAACTACTGGCCATTGTGTGGGCAACAAAATATTTTAAACCATATATTTTCGGCGTAAAATTTAAAATTATTACTGACCTTCTATTGAAGTAGCGAGAAAACTTTTACAATACTTTTCTTTGTATGTAATACCCGAAAAAATCATTTCAGACAACGGAGTCGAATTCAATAATAAAAAAATTAAAGAATTTTTGAAATTACACAAAATAGAAATTCATTTCGTTAGTGTTGATAACCCTAATTCTAATGGAAATGTAGAAAGATTCCATTCAACCTTAATCGAACACTTAAGAATACTTAACGTACAAAAGGAATATTTAGATTTGGAATTAAACGAAAAAATTCAATATGCAATTTTAGGATACAACAATTCAATTCATTCCGTAACAAAATTTAAACCTCTTATATTAATATTTGGATACACAGGAAAGGAAGAAATTGCCTTAATGAAGAAATTACCTTAGCACAAAATTTTAACGAAAATCATAAAAATAGAATGGAACTTTTGTTTAAAAAGACTAAGACAAATATAACTAAAGCAAAACAGGATGTAATATCTAAACGAGATAAAACAAATGAACATTTAGCTGAATCAACTAAAGATATATTAGTTAAACAAAACATTAGACACTCAGGCAAAATTACTAAGCCAAAATACATTTCACACAAAGTAAAGACAATTCAAAATAAAACGGGTGTAGTAATCACAGAAAAAGATAAAAAATTTAAACTTTCCAAATTAAAAAGACCAAGGAAAATTATTAAAGAAGCAAATGTTTCAGATGTTTCCTGTTCGGAACGGGAATAGCAACAGAACACTTAAAGGATATAACACACAATCCCGGCGCAATCACTAGTCATCTAGGTAAAGCTAAATATTATATCAATACTCATATAATACATTATAACTACAACTTTAAAAACTAATACGACGAATATCAAGACCTGAATGAACAAATAAACTCATTGGAAATTAAAATAGCAAACCAAACAGAACAAGTAAAACGAGAATATGTTAATCATTTAAAATTGTTAAATTATTATAAAAATGAGGTTAAAATTAAATTTGAAAATTTAAATATTGTAGAAACCCCCAGAACGAAGCGAGGATTAATAAACGGTTTAGGCTCAATTATAAAAAGTATAACAGGCAATTTAGATTCAGAAGACGCCGTAAAATACGACAAACTAATACATGAACTTAAAAACAACCAAAATATTATTCAAAATAATGTTAAACAAAACTATAATTATAACTACAAAATTGTTAAACAATTCAATGAAACCATTAATTCCCTCAAACACAATCAGTTACTTTTAAAATCTCGAATCATGCAAACACAGTTATTTATAAACAAAAATACATCCCTTCTGGATAGTTTGTTCACAAAAGAATTAATTAATCAAATAACACTATTTTATAATTCAATTCTGTTTATGTTAAACAATATTGAAATATCACTAAGCTTCTGTAATCTTAATAAAATACATGAAACTATTATAACATACCCTCAACTTGTAAATAATTTTAATGGATATAATTACGAATTCCTCGAAAATTTAAATTACTTCGAATTACAAAATCTTTTAAAAACATTTTGCAAGTTAGAAAAATTTGATATTCACGTACTTGTCATTGTGCCACTTTACCTTGATAATGAAGTTGATTTAATGCAATTATCACCAATACCAACCCTGTGACAGAAGTATATGTGACCATACTACAAAAAGAAACTCAAGTGTTAAAAGTTAATAAAGAGTTATACGAATTGAACTCAGAGTTTAAATCAATAAAACAAATACATTATTGTAATGATCTAGGTCATAAATTAAATAAAAAATCGTGTATGTACCAAATAATAATTAATCAAGAAAATTATAATTGTACATTTATAAATATTTACGACTTCAAAGAGAATGTACTCGAAATAAGTAATACTAATTTTGTAATCATACTAAATAAGATAAATAAAAAAAAATATATATTAAATGTAATAATGAATATGAGGAATACATAAATAACAAAGGCATTTATTTGGTGAAAAATGATCATTGTAAAATTAACGGTAAAAATATTAAAACAAATACTATTAATGGTAAACCCATTATAATAGCTAATTATAAATTTGATCTTAATGAAAAGAATAAATTAAATTTCACTATTAATTTAGAACATGTAAAAGAAATGAATATTTTAAAAGAAATTCCCAAGGAAATAACCGAATTGGAAACAAACCGTCTTACAACTCATGGAATAATTAAATATTGTATGATCGGTATTATAATTATAATATTACTTTTGATATCAATTAAATTATGTAAAAATCAAATGGTAAAACTAAAAATTATTCAACCACGAGAAAATAATTATCCCGTTAGGCTTGAATCTCGGGATGGAGGAGTTATATAGATATGAACAAAGGGCTTACATATGCATTACTCATATTACTCATATATTAATCTCAATAGATATAAGAAAGTCGACTAAGCTAAAATAAGTTATATATAGGACTCAACAATAAGATACCAAACAGAGTTGTCTGTACCACTATGCTTAAATAAACGTTTTTTAAAACATAGTCGCTTAAAGAATAAATTTAAATTATACGTTTAAAATTGTGCAAATGAGTAGGTATAACAAAGATTTAAATATTTATATATAATTTTATAAGAGGGCTTTTCTAACGTAGTTAGAGATCGGTTATAAAATACAATATAAACAGTTTTAGAAGAACAATACTAAAGTCTAATTAAAGTCATTACGATTAATATGTATAAATGACCAGTTGACCTGATGCTAAGACATCCTATGATCACATCGATGGTTATAACGGCGCCTAAGGTTTCGGCGTCGCCTTGGTATCCTTCACACCTGCATTATAAAAATACAACATGTCATACCGATACCACAAGACATTATACAAAGGATTAGGTAGGTTACAGAATATGGAGACAGTGCCTTCAAGCCCTGTACATACTTGTCCACGACAAGCTTATCTACCAAACAGGTCCAACCCTGGACCTCTGCCAGATCCACCCTGATGGTAGTCTTTCCTCATGGGCATCCTCTAACAGATCCAATCCTGGAGCTACCAGGCACACCCTGTTAGCGGGCAACCACCAGCAGGTCCAACCCTGGTCCACAGCCAGATACACCCTGAAGGCAGGCTTCCATTACAGGCATTCCCTAATGGGCATCTCCTAGTGGGTCCATTCCTGACTCTACCAGTCACACCCCACTAGGTAGGCAACCCCAAGTAGGTCCAACCCTGGACCTCTGCCAGATCCACCCTACTTGGACGAATTTCCCTCAGGTCCAACCCTGAGGAAGAAACACCTGCACCCACGGTGCAAGTACTGCAATACAGGTCTAATCTTGGAACAAGCCAAGCACGCCCTGATTAGCATATATAACATTGAGGATAAGGAAATAAGAATATATCTGAAATGACAGTGAGAATACTCACTCAACAATTAGCAATCCGCCATCAACATACAGCATTGGTTTGACCAACAGCATCGCTCGTCCCTTGGACCGCGTCACCACTCATATGCACTCACACATGCACAATTCACCCACTCACAACCATAGTGCACAGTCTCACGTATCAACGGTGACTGTCAGAGAGTATGGGGAGATGGATTTCAACGTTAAATCGGTTGTACAACGTTTGCAAAGATGGCGGGTTCCATGGAGCCTACACTGGAGGTTTAGTTGTCGCCGCAGCCACCGAGGGCGCGCGTTTTTTTTTTTTTTTTTTTTTTTTAATGAAAGGATAGATGTACTTTTCTTTTCGTGGTACAGTAGACCACGAAATGCAAAAGTACCTCCTAAATAAAAACCATTATTTAAATAATACAAATATTTATTACTAATTTAGGTTTAAATTTTACTTTATATAACATTCACATATTTATATGTTAAGATAACAATTTGTTGGGGTTTTTTGTATTTCCCGCGACTCAAGCTGCGCCTGCAGCGCCATCCGGTACCGCGTTCGCGCTCGGAACTTGTCGGTCGGCAACGAAACCATTTTGTTCATTCACTAACAAGTACCCGCCGCGACACGTGTATTCTGAGCACTGAATAAACCGAAGTTACAAAGGAGGGTGCGGAGTTTGATTGACTCGATCCCTCGCCAATAATCCTAATAGGTTATGGGCCCAGGCAGACGCGAACACTGCGCGAGTAACCGGGTGCGAAAAAGTGTGCGCGCACGCGATCCGTTGTGAGGTTAGCGCCGGGCGCCAAAACCAAGTCGCGTGCCGAGTTCGCGATTGTGCCGCGTGTGCGCGATTCCCGTATCGCCCGTCGTGACCGAGTCGAGCGAGCACGCGCTCGTGGATTTTTTTTTTGAGGTTAGACTCGGACGGACAAAATGGCGGCAGGTACGATGGCGCGTTTCGAGCTCCTTGGAAAGGATAATTACGACGCATGGAAGATACAAATGGAGGCCCTCCTGAGCCGCAACGACCTGTGGGAATACGTCGACGGCAGCCTGGTGAAGCCGGAAGTCGACGCCAACGACGCAGCTTCAGTCGAGGCAGGACGTGTTTGGGCGTCAAACAACAGAAAAGCTAAGTCGGACATCGTTCTCTCTATCAAGTCGTCAGAGGTAAGACTGATTAAGGGGTGCGTCACTGCAAGAGATGTCTGGGTAAAGCTCGAAGAGACTTTTCAGTCAAAGGGACCGGCGCGCAAGGCGACGCTGCTAAAACAGCTGATGTTGCACAAAATGGAGGAGGGTGAGGACATTCGCGAACACTTAAATAGGTTTTTCGATGCGGTAGATAAGTTAGGCGAGATGAATGTTGCACTAGACGAGAGCATGGTTTCGATTATGCTACTCTATAGCCTACCACAATCTTTTGAAATTCTCCGAACCGCTATCGAGACCCGCGACGAACTCCCTTCTCCTGAGACATTGCGCATAAAGGTCCTGGAGCAGAGCGACGCACGAAAAGGCGCAAGCGGCGAGGCCGGAGCAAGCGCGCTCGCGGCCGGCAGACAGTTTCAGAAGCCGCACAACAGGAGGCGAGACAACCAGGGGGAGCAGCGTGACAGGCATGATCAACAGGGGGAGCAGCGGACGAGCCGGCCCAACTACACATCGTTCAAGTGCTTCAAGTGCAACCGGGTCGGGCACAAGGCCGCCAACTGTCGCAGTAAGGGTCCAGGTAACAAGAAAGAGAGCGCGAGCAACGCCGACGGCGAGGTGGGTTTTTTCGCAACGTGTGAAGAGACCGCCGGTCACGTCCAGCAACCGACCCAGAATCTGGAGAAGGTTTGGTGCATCGATAGCGGCTGTACCTCACACTTGTGCCGGGACGTGAGGGATTTCTCGAAAATCACCGAAAGGGGATTCAACGTGCTGTTCAAGAAAGACGTCGCCGAGATTAGGGACGGCGCCGGAAACCTCCAGGCAACTGCAGAGCGGACCAATGGACTCTACTACGTCAAGGGCAACGACGACGGCCAGTGCAGCATCGCCACGGGGACCACTGCCGAGAAGAAGACCAGCGGGGACAACTCCATGAAGGCGTGGCACTTGAGGCTGGGGCACTTAAATGCTCAGTACATCCGGGAGGCAGCTAGAACCGGAGCGTTTGAGGGACTCACCATCGATGACATTAACGAAGAGTTCGAGTGTGACACCTGCCTTGAGGGAAAGATGACGCGCCTACCTTTCCCGCAGAAGTCGACCCGAGTGACCAAAGTGGGCGAGCTCATCCATTCTGATGTCTGTGGACCTATGCGGGTGGAGTCACTCGGCAAGGCTCGCTACTTTGTCACATTTATCGATGACTGTTCTCGGTATTGTGAGGTAAGGTTCGTCGATGCGAAGAACAAGGTGTTAAGCGAGTTTTCGAGTTACAGATCCCTGGTCGAGACACAGCGCGAGCTCAAGCCGAAGTGTCTTCAATCCGACAACGGCCTTGAGTACATAAACAAGGACTTCGACCAGTACTTGAGGGACCAGGGCATGGTGCGCCGACTGACGGCGCCGTACACACCCGAACAGAACGGCATCGCAGAGAGGAAAAATCGAACCCTCGTGGAGACGGCTCGCTGCCTTCTCATCAAATCCGGGCTCCCACCTTCGTTCTGGGCGGAGGCCATTTCGACTGCAAACTTCATACGCAATCGGTGCCCGTCCAGCAAACTGGGAGGTAAAACTCCGTACGAGGTATGGTTTGGTAAACCGCCTGACGTCTCGAAGTTTCGAGAGTTTGGGTGCAAAGTGTACGTCCTGAGCGATGCGACGAACAAGGGGAAGTTCGAACAGAGGGGACTTCAAGGGGTCTTTCTCGGGTATGACTCGAATGCAAAAGCGTTCAGAGTCTGGGTGCCAAGTACGCAAAAGGTGAAGGTAACCCGGGACGTTCGATTCTCTGACGAAGATTTCAGGTCTGGCGATCAGCAGGACCGCGACTACACGGGACTCTTCCCGGAGCACGAAGTCCAGAAACACGCCGACTCAGAGGAGAATGCTGTCGACGTCGTGCTGGTGGACGCAGAGCAACACCCTGTTCCTGGATGGGCGCCTGCGGAGCAATCGGAGTCAGGCCAAGACGACGAGCTATCCCCGGAAGCAGAGAAGCCCGTTGGAAAACCGGGACCAGGAAGACCTCGCATCATCAGGACCGGGCGACCTGGGCGACCACGAAAGAAGAAGATACTCAGGACCGAAGAATCCGCAGACGCGGCATTCCTGGCTGAGGTCCCTGTGCATCTGGCGGTCTCCGGCCCGGACTCCGAGGAGTGGATCCGGTCCATGGCGTCGGAGATGATATCGGTTATACGCAACGATGTATGGGACCTCGCAGACAGGCCAGTGGGTCAAAAGGTAATTGGCAGCAGATTTGTTCTCAGGCGGAAGGTGGGTCCAGATCTGGCATCGGCGAAGTGCAAGGCACGCATCGTGGCCCGTGGATTCGCACAGCGACCAGGGATAGACGTCGAGGAAACTTTCTCTCCTGTCGCGCGCCTAAGCTCGATTAGACTCATCGTGTCGACTGCCGTTCATCGAGACATGTACCTGAAGCAGTATGACGTGACTACGGCGTTCCTGAACGGAACACTGGACGAGACAGTCTACCTGGAAGTTCCTGACTACCTCGAGGAATCGCTGCATTACATAGTCGCCAAGGGACCGGAGTGTTATCCAGAAGCAGGCAAGGCGAAGGCGATGTTGCAGGGGATGACCAAAGGCGACAAGGTTCTCGCTGTCAAGAAGGCCATCTACGGCCTGCGCCAAGCCGGCCGCGCCTGGCATGCCTGCCTGGATCGAGAGTTGAGGAAGTTTGGGATGCAGCCATCCAGCGCAGACACCTGCGTTTACCTGAAAGGAGCAGGACGCGACCTTCTCATAGTTATCGTCTACGTGGACGATTTGATCGTCGCCTCCGAGGACCTCCAAGAGATCACCCAGCTGGGTAATCATCTGGCACGCTCCTTTGAAATGAAGAGCCTCGGTGACCTGAAGCATTGTTTGGGGATAGAGTTCGAGAGGACCCAAGACAACATCAAGATGCATCAGACGGCATACATCCAGGACATCCTGCGCAGATTTTCCATGGAAGACTGCAATCCGGTTTCGACTCCACTTAACTTGGATGTGAAGCTGACCAAGTCGGACCCGATCGAGGGGGAGAAGAAACCACCGTACCGCGAGCTTGTAGGCTCGCTCCTGTATTTGTCTGTGGCCACCCGGCCTGACATCTCTCACGCTGCAAGCGTGTTAGGACAGTTCAACAACAATTTCGGCGAAGTTCACTGGACCGCTGCAAAGCGCGTTTTGAGATACCTCAAAGCTACCGCCGATCTTGGGATCATCTTTGGGAGAGGAGACAACATCGTGAGGGGCTACGTGGATGCTGACTGGGGTGGAAGCGTGGATGACCGGCGATCATACACTGGATTCGCGTTCATCTGCAACGACGGGGTGATATCCTGGGATTTTAGGAAGCAGAAGACCGTCGCGCTTTCATCTACGGAAGCTGAGTACATGGCCCTTTGCGAGGCTTCAAAGGAGGCCATCTACGTCCGGCGATTCTTGGCTGACCTTGGCTGGAACGACCCGGAACCAACAGTTCTCTACAATGATAATATGGGAGCACAGAAGTTGGTCTTAAATCCGGTATATCATGGTCGTACCAAACATATCGATATGAGGCACCATTTCGTCCGGGACGTCCATAAGTCGGGGGAGATCAGGTTGGAGCACGTCGCTTCGGAGAGTATGGCGGCAGACGTCCTGACCAAGGGCTTACCAAGAGGCAAACATCAGGCGTGTCTGCAACTTCTGGGAGTCGCAGCTTCTACAGGACGTTAGGCAGCAGCTTTCATCGAGGGGGAGTGTTGGGGTTTTTTGTATTTCCCGCGACTCAAGCTGCGCCTGCAGCGCCATCCGGTACCGCGTTCGCGCTCGGAACTTGTCGGTCGGCAACGAAACCATTTTGTTCATTCACTAACAAGTACCCGCCGCGACACGTGTATTCTGAGCACTGAATAAACCGAAGTTACAAAGGAGGGTGCGGAGTTTGATTGACTCGATCCCTCGCCAATAATCCTAATACAATTATATTTTTATTATTAAATATTAATAATATTCGTATTTGGCTCTTCAGTCGAATATGAATTACATTCGATCAAATAGTTTTTATAATGGAACAAGTAAATGCTCATATTTATAAAAGAAAACTAATTTTAATAAGTAAATTTTTAATGAAGCTACAATTGACTTTCATCCATTCATCGCAATCTTTAAACCATTGTTTAACATTTAAATAAGTTTTTCTTCAATAATATGGTTTTGATGTTAGTACATTCTTCTCATACGCACCCATGTACGACAAAAAAATTACTTTCTGTTTTTCCTCTGCAACGTCTTACGATGCCTTTCTGTCGCATGTCGTTGAATAGGATCGCGCCAGGATAAGCGCAAGGTCTAATCCACCTGCACTCGAAATGTTTTGAACATACACGAAATGTTCCATAAACATCATGTGCAGGAGGAATAACGTACAGTTGCAGATTGTTGATTTTTTCCAACCAAATGTAAGGCAATAATTTATTACGGTCCTGTGTTCTTAAAATTTCACTGTAAGCAGACGTTGAACTATATCTTTCTTAAGTAGATCAGTCACCGTTGATACGTGAGACTGTGCACTATGGTTGTGAGTGGGTGAATTGTGCATGTGTGAGTGCATATGAGGGGTGACGCGGTCCAAGGGACGAGCGATGCTGTTGGTCAAACCAATGCTGTATGTTGATGGCGGATTGCTAATTGTTGAGTGAGTATTCTCACTGTCATTCAGGTATACTCCTATTTCCTTATCCTCAATGTTATATCCGCTAATCAGGGCGTGCTTGGCTTGTTCCAAGATTAGATCTGATAGCAGGTAATTCAATACAGGATATGATTGCATTTCGATTGCAGGACCTGTATTTTAGTACATCTACCTTCAGGGTGGACCTGGCAGAGGACCAGGGTTGGACCAGTTGGTAGATGAACTAGTTTACTTCTTCCTCAGGGTGGATCTGGCTTCGACCAGGGTTGGACCTGAGGGAAATTCGTCCAAGTAGGGTGGATCTGGCAGAGGTCCAGGGTTGGACCTACTTGGGGTTGCCTACCTAGTGGGGTGTGCCTGGTAGCGCCAGGATTGGACCCACTAGGAGATGCCCATTAGGGAATGCCCGTAATGGAAGCCTGCCTTCAGGGTGTATCTGGCTATAGACCAGGGTTGGACCGGTTGGCGGTTGCCCACCTATTTAGGGTGGATCTGGCTATAGACCAGGGTTGGACCAGTTGGCGGTTGCCCACCTACCAGGGTGTGCCTGGTAGCTCCAGGATTGGATCTGTTAGGGGCTGCCCATAAGGGAAGACTACCTTTAGGGTGGACCTGGCAGAGGTCCAGGGTTGGACCAGTTGGTAGATAAGCTTGTCGTGAACAAGTATGTACAGGGCTTAAGGCACTGTCTCCATATTCCTTAACCTACCTAATCCTTTGTATAATGTCTTGTGGTATCGGTATGACATGTTGTATTTTTATAATGCAGGTGTGAAGGATACCAAGGCGACGCCGTAACCTTATACGCCGTTATAACCATCGATGTGATCGTAGGATGTCTTAGCATCAGGTCAACCGGTCATTTATACATACTAATCGTAATGACTTTAATTAGACTTTAGTATTGTTCTTCTAAAACTGTTTATATTGTATTTTATAACCGTTCTATAACTACGTTAGAAAAGCCCTCTTATATCTCAGAAGTGGGATCGGAATTCTTCGATTTGATTTGCGTATCCCGATCAGAATTTTTCGAGTTGATTTGCGTATCCCGATCAGCATTCTTCGAGTTGATTTGCGTATCCCGATCGGCATTTTTCGAGTTGATTTGCGTATCCCGATCGGCATTCTTTGAGTTGATTTGCGTATCCCAGTTTTACGAAATCACACTTAAAATATTTCGATTTATCGAAATAATGCAAAAGCTAAATACGGTCGTGCGCCACTGTGTTGTTTAGTACCGATAGACTAATATTTACGTATAGAACAAAAAGGGTCCATTGAATACTCGATGGCATGGTCATAGGAATGCATATACTAGTGCGCTATCGGCACGGACAAAAATAATAAACAAACGTTATCACCAAGATTTTTCTTATACAGATGCAGCCATTCTTTGTGCCACAGTTTTATTTTACGCTGGCTCTAATTACTGTAGCATACGGTTTCGTCACCAATGATTTTGAATTATCATCGCTGACTTCATTTTCGGATGAATAGTCGGGTGCCCCACCTGATGTTGCCTGTGGTTTTATTAGATTTGCGACCGCAATATTGACGTATCTTGTTCGTTTGCTGCGATTTACAATGTACTAATCATTGGGGAGTATTTTTGTCTCTTTTAATGGTCCGGCATATCGCGATTGCAAATATTTGCATGTACCTTCGCTTGAGGCTTGTTTCTCAATTGCAGCAGAATTATCTGATCTATATTTACGTGCAGGTTTTCGTTTCTTGTCTAATCTGTGTTTATACACTAGTACATCAATTTTGAGTTTTCTGCACCTTTTCGTAATTTTTGTGGATTTTTAATAGTACTGCTTCGATTTCACAAGTTTCTATGAGTAACATCCTGATCTTGGTCTGAAGACAGATAGCAGATCACTAGATGTTTTACTTGTAGCTTTGTACTTCGTACTAATGAGTACAAATAGTACAATTAATTTCAGTGTCGCATTCATTTTGTGCTTCACAGTTTGATGAAGATGACGTTGGACTGGGTGTTGCAACAGCATAAAGGATGTGCTTACTTCTATTTCTTTACAAAGTTTGGTGAACGAATTTTAAAGTGAACGCGGTTCTTCAATTGCTTATTGATCTGGTTGATTTTATTAATTTTGTGAAATAGGTATGGAAACTGCTATGTATTTCTCGTGATATGTTTTAGTCGTGGAAGCCAATACGTTTCACATAATTTCTTTAATGAATTATGAACAGAAAAATGTTCCATATTGTTATGCGCCGATTGTGCAGCCGGAGTACGCATTTTTCGTGCTACTACTAACCGAATGCCTATCGCTGTTATTCGGTCTAGTTGTCCTTCTCTAAATGCATTTTCTTTGTAAAAGTTTAGTTCGTAATCCGTTTCTGGTGGTTGTGATAGTACGTTGTGTACTTCCTTAATTTTATGCAGCAGTTGATTCTTCAGATAGTATCCATTCATTTCATTTTGAAATCTTTTTATTTATTAACATTTATTACAATGTTATTTAATATTAAATAACATGGAAACACAAGATTGGTTTTATCAGAGTTCTTATTCACCAAGAGAGTGTATATCAGTGTTTAAGTATATATTCTGTTGTGTGCTTAAAACATTGCGTTATTGTCTGTTACCTTTTGGTTTACATAATTTTTTTGTTACGATTGTGTTTTATGGGAAAAGGGGGAACCAAAAACCCATTTAAATGCATGGCATTTTGTCCGAATAGTATACAAAGTTCTACACCAATGCTTAAGTTCAGATTGCTTCCGGTGGTTCTTGTTTGGTTTGCGATTTTGATTGGAAGCATCAACATGATTCATCCAGGTTCAGGTCTGTATTCTGCCGTGTTCTTGCCAGTCAAGGCACCATTTTGAATTTCGTAGAAATGCAGTTTGTGGTGCTTTGCAGTCTGTAATCATACCGAATTGGATTGGACTTACGACCACAATTTCATGTTCAGAATACGGGTGGTTCTGTTCACGTGCGTTAGTTTGTCTACTGTTCCGTGATACTTTTGGTTAATTTGTCTACTGTTGTACGCAGTTTACTGGCTCAGGTATGAGTTTCTGTGATTGTATTTGGATTGCATATTGCAGGCATGGGACGTTTGATTGATTTTTCTATCAATTCGTTGTAAGAATTTGTTGTTTAGTTCAATTTCATGATTTATCCTATTTCAGAAGTTTCGTTGGATGTCCAGCCTTGTCGGCATCTTTATATAAAAATTGTCGAGAGGTCATATCAATAAATTACTAATTGAGTGGTACAGTGTTTCGACTTGTACTACATTTGTTCCGAGCTAGTTACTACTCAGAATACCTACATTAAGCAAATTACATCTGATTTATATATCTTTGATTGAGTGTAGTGGATTTTCATTTTAGTTGTAGTAACGGAGATTTACGTAGATTAATCTGATCATTTAGGTAGATTTCTGGCGGGTCAGATATGGTGGAGATTGAAATGTTGTATTATTCCATTTTCATATTTTTCGTTACGGAGTTTTAAAAAGGAAAGGTCAACGTCAATTAAGTTTTAAAAACATTGGTATATTTGAAGAATGTTGGCAGATCGAGGAGTTTCTTTTGCAGCCTGTATTTTGTGTTCATCTGGTCTCATACCGTCATGACTTGTGTTATGTCCCGGGTGGATGATGGTTGTTTAAAAGAAGTGGTTTTTGATGGAACAACGTCCAAGTAGGGTGGATCTGGCTTTGACCAGAGTTGGACCTACTTGTGGTAATTTGCCTAACAGGGTGTGCCTGGTGGTTACAGGATTGGACCTGTTAGGAGATTCATGTAGTCATAGATATCTGGTAGTATCCTGATGTCAAGTGTGAGATGGTGAATTGTCTCCAACCGCGTAGACAGTCAATTATTTGCAAATGTGAATTAATTCTTCGAGGACGAAGTATAGTCAGGATTGGTCGACTGTAAGGCAATAATTTATTACGGTCCTGTGTTCTTAAAATTTCACTGTAAGCAGACGTTGAACTATATCTTTCTTAAGTAGATCAGTCACCGTTGATACGTGAGACTGTGCACTATGGTTGTGAGTGGGTGAATTGTGCATGTGTGAGTGCATATGAGGGGTGACGCGGTCCAAGGGACGAGCGATGCTGTTGGTCAAACCAATGCTGTATGTTGATGGCGGATTGCTAATTGTTGAGTGAGTATTCTCACTGTCATTCAGGTATACTCCTATTTCCTTATCCTCAATGTTATATCCGCTAATCAGGGCGTGCTTGGCTTGTTCCAAGATTAGATCTGATAGCAGGTAATTCAATACAGGATATGATTGCATTTCGATTGCAGGACCTGTATTTTAGTACATCTACCTTCAGGGTGGACCTGGCAGAGGACCAGGGTTGGACCAGTTGGTAGATGAACTAGTTTACTTCTTCCTCAGGGTGGATCTGGCTTCGACCAGGGTTGGACCTGAGGGAAATTCGTCCAAGTAGGGTGGATCTGGCAGAGGTCCAGGGTTGGACCTACTTGGGGTTGCCTACCTAGTGGGGTGTGCCTGGTAGCGCCAGGATTGGACCCACTAGGAGATGCCCATTAGGGAATGCCCGTAATGGAAGCCTGCCTTCAGGGTGTATCTGGCTATAGACCAGGGTTGGACCGGTTGGCGGTTGCCCACCTATTTAGGGTGGATCTGGCTATAGACCAGGGTTGGACCAGTTGGCGGTTGCCCACCTAACAGGGTGTGCCTGGTAGCTCCAGGATTGGATCTGTTAGGGGATGCCCATAAGGGAAGACTACCTTCAGGGTGGACCTGGCAGAGGTCCAGGGTTGGACCAGTTGGTAGATAAGCTTGTCGTGAACAAGTATGTACAGGGCTTAAGGCACTGTCTCTATATTCCTTAACCTACCTAATCCTTTGTATAATGTCTTGTGGTATCGGTATGACATGTTGTATTTTTATAATGCAGGTGTGAAGGATACCAAGGCGACGCCCAAACCTTAGGCGCCGTTATAACCATCGATGTGATCGTAGGATGTCTTAGCATCAGGTCAACCGGTCATTTATACATACTAATCGTAATGACTTTAATTAGACTTTAGTATTGTTCTTCTAAAACTGTTTATATTGTATTTTATAACCGATCTATAACTACGTTAGAAAAGCCCTCTTATACAAATTTGGAAAAGTGCTCTGTCCTTCGGAAAACAGGCGAACCGTTTTCTGTAATCAAAGCATCCGAGAACACAACAGAATCGATTATTTAAATGCATACTACGAACAAACTATTATAGAATTCATATCAAATGTTTACTATTTATTTGTGATTTAATACTTACATGCCACAAAAAAAGAGATTGCTCAAAAACAAACACTTGTTAGAGTTAAATAATATAAAATACAAAAGAACTTCCCGATAAATAACAGAGGACAACTCAATAAAGAACAATAACAAAATTGCATGTATGACGTATTGCACAATAAAAATGTTACATTATTTACAAAATGGATTCCAATAAACGTACTTATAAATAAATAATTTATTTTTCCAAAAATAGCAGTATAAAATCATCCTAAATTTTTATTTGATTAGTAAAATATCAAGTAAATATTTAAAATTTATATACATTTAATTCGTTCAAATTTTTATAATTTTTTATTATCGCGATGATCGCGACATCTAGAACAGCGGCGAATATGCAATTTTCTAACCAAACAAAACTCTGTCCAATGGTGGCTATGTTTCTTATTACTCCCCCTACTCTCTGGCGACTGTTCTACTTAAGAAAGATATAGTTCAATCTTTGAATATATAACTTAATAAGAATGGCAACCTACATGCAACGCGTGTTAACGCTAAAAATGTATAGAAACGTACACAGCCATCTATCCGCCTGTACATTGAACTATTATGACAATTTCTGTAACTCACTGCGCATGTGAGTGATTGAAAAGAGATCGGTCGCGCTTTATCTAAGATTAAGAAACAGACTAAAACCTTTGAATATATAACTTAATAAGAATGGCAACCTACATGCAACGCGTGTTAACGCTAAAAATGTATAGAAACGTACACAGCCATCTATCCGCCTGTACATTGAACTATTATGACAATTTCTGTAACTCACTGCGCATGTGAGTGATTGAAAAGAGATCGGTCGCGCTTTATCTAAGATTAAGAAACAGACTAAAACTTATTATTATACTATATAACTCTTTATTTAATTACACAGACGTTTTAAACAAAATTAAAATGTAATTATTTAAAAAATTCAGAAATATTTAGCATAAAAAAAGGAAAAAAATTCAAGTTACAAAGATTGTTAGATTAATTCTAACAGCGCAACCGATCCTAGGTTAATTATGTTTGCCATTATTCACACACAATATCACGAAGCTTATTCAATTGCCATTAACTGATTTATTTTGGTTTTTGATTAAGCCCCACATATAGGCGTAATGCCTCAAAATATATGCACCACCGATTCTCGCCATAAGAAAACACATCTCTCAGCGTTGACCGTGTATATTTCCATTTTCCCTTTGGTTTTAAATAAATAAAACCAACGAGTAAAATATTTCCTTTTTATTTAGTTAAATTTTTTATCGATATATGCATGTATATATATTTAAATGTATATGTCTATTTGCATTGCCATTGAATTTATTACCGTATGAGATCCACATGACTTTTTCTGGTCGTCCCCAGTATTTATAAAATTAGTTTCACTGTAGATCGTGAAATTTGCAAGTCAGTGCTTTATTTAAGTTGAGGTGTCATTTTTACTAACAACATTCTTCTAAAATGTTATGATAATGATTACTAGGTTGCATGTGTATATCGGTGTGTATGTATGTACAACAGATTAAATTGAATGAATGAAATGATAACACCCTTATTGCCTTATTGCCGCGTTGTTTTTGCAGATAGTGCCATACCCACTTTTTTTTGGCTATTAAAGATTAATTTATTGCTGGGTTATATTATTTCCGGCGTAAGCATTGTTAGTTGATTGTTCTGTATCATCGATCTAGTTAGAAAAATAACAGATCTTGTAATAAAGATGCTCTGTATGATAAATCAGAAATATTAACTGTTTTACGAGATTATGGTGAATCAAATCAAATAGACTATTTGTGTAGACGGTGTAGACCAACAGATATAGTTGTGAACATTATGAAAGATTGTTTGTTTATTATTAATAATTTTTATGAATCGAAAAAACATGTAGTAGGATTTAAGCAGAAATTGATTACTCAAATAGTGTTAGAAATTAATAATAAGTATCCCGATTGGCTTTCGGATATTGAAGATTGTTTGCCTCACAAAATGTATATGATAGAGCTGTTGGGAAAAAGTAAAATACACAAAATGTTATTATTAGAATCGAAAACATTAAGATTTGCTCGAGATGCTAAATGTTATGATAGAAAAATGAAAATTTTATTAAACACGTAAGAATGTATGTATGTACGTACATACGTACTCTTAAAATTATATTCACAACATTTTTTTATCCAAACTTTAATTCCTACTTGCACTTTAAAATGCCGAAACTTTCATTCTCTGTTCATAACATAAAATACGAATCATGCATGCAGGAAAGTTTTGCCAAAAAGAGATAAGATACTCGTTCTCTGTTTTTTATTGTGGTTCCTAAGAATCTCGCTAGGAACAGCACTTACTAATCTTGAAAATGGTATTACAATAACTCTCGTTTGGTTGCCATTCTTATTAAAATATATATTCAAAGGTTCAATGTTCTCTTACAGCGAAATTTTATATACACAGGGCCGTACTAAATTTATGTCTTACAATTTTAAACAAGAAAAAACGTTTTTCACGTCCTTTTTAAAATTATTAATTAAAAAATAAAAACGAATACTGCTTCGCGATATTAAAATTGTACTTTTCACAGCCATTTTTAGTTAGTTTACGGTTACTATAGCTTAAGCAATTACAATCATATTTACTAGAAAAACGTATTTTTATATATTTACCTGGTTGAATAAACTAAATGAATATTTTATCGAAACATTTCAAATGTTTAATATTGACTTTTTTTTTAATTCTAAAAACACGTGTTCTAGTATTGAACTAAAATTTTGAGGAGCGCGCAAATAATAGAACACTTCAATAGAACGGTAAGTTGACAGTAAGCAAGTGAGGTTAGAATATTAATGTTTTTACATATTTTTTATAACAAGAACAAATTTTAACTGCAGATAAATAATTCTTTAAAAAGTATGTATCAGTTAATATATTATTTACATTGTACGTACACTGAAATTGTTTATCTCATAAAAAATAAAAATCGAAAACATAACCTCTTTAATTTATTTTTGTTTTCATTTGAATAAATTATTTTTATTTTAGTGAAAACTGGTAAAAAAATGACACCGTTAATAAAAAGGGTAAAAAGAAATGTGAAAAATCAAGAACTAGAACCAAAACCTCTTATACAGGGTAGGGCAAAAAGGGTAGGAATGGCGTGAATGGCGGCAGGAAGATTTGCCGTTTGCGTTACAAAAGGATTCAGTCGTAAACACAATGTGGCGAACAAGCAGCGCGCTTTTGCCGTGGAAGCATACATACACAAAAAGGAGTCTGTAATCGCCGCCCAGCACATATCCATCTTTCTGGCGGTGTAAATAAACAAAATTTTCGATATTGGTGCGAAAACAATCCGAGGGTGATCCACGAGAAGCCTCTGCATAGTGATCGTGTCACAGTTTGGTGCGGAGTATCCGAATAGGGATTATCGGGCCTTACTTTTTTGAGGAAAGAAATCGGGCAGTTACCGTCAATTCTGGGCGCTATGTGAACATGCTCCAGAATTTTTTTAAAAGTGTATTTTGATTGTAACTGTTATTTAAAATTTATTTGTGAGATATCCGAAGAAATGACTTCGTAAGATTTGATAGATATTTTGTTCCTTCGATATTTATGAAAAAATGACAGCTGGCCATTAATGGTACAAACAGCTGATTGGTTAATTAATGCCCGGCGTAATGACCAATTTTTGTAGTACATTAGTTTCACCGCCAGAGAGCAAGTTGTTAATTTCGATCACGAATTGCTACAAGCGTAGCAGGTTTACGTTTACGAGACCAGTTGGATTGCGGAATGTGAAACGACGAGATTCAGCGGAAACTCCTAGCCGAAGCAAAATTAACACTATCAACTGCATTTGAAACTATTTCTGCTGCTGAAGTTGCAGCTGAAAAGGTTAGAGAAATTCGAGCAGGTACTGATTTACATCCGTAACAGACATTTAATAAAATGCACCATAAATTCGAACAAATATCTGAAACTACATTTGGTAACAAAAGAAAATGCCATTGTTGCGGAAGAAACCATGATCGCAAAGTATGCAAATTCAAGGACGCAGAATGTAGAGTTTACAAAAAGAAGGGACGCATTCAATGAGTCTGCAGATCGCCAAATTCAGGTTTGCTAAAAATATATAAATACAATTCTACTGATCATACTGTGATGCCGTTAAAGTATTATTCTGATTCTAACTTATATGATTTTTTTTTAAATTCCCGAAATTCAAACAAACCAAATGCAAAGCATAATGTAACAATATTTTTAAATGATGTTAAATGTGAAATGGAAATAGATAGCGGTTCTGACCATTCCATAATTTCTGAAAGTACTTACAGACAATTATGGCTAAAATTAGGCCCTACAATTATGCCATTCATTCCAAATTAGTTGATTTTCAAAAAAATGCAGTACGTGTTAAGGGTATTTATATGGTTCACTTTAAATATGGGATGCTTGAAGGAGAACTTGAATTGTTAATTGTTCGTGGCATCCGTGTCAGTTTACTAGGCCTAGCTTGGTTCAATCCCTTAGGAATAAAAATTGTTGTATTGCAGCAATTAGAATTGAAAAATACAAAAGTTGTTCAACTTGTTCATGAATTTAAAATTCTGTTCAATAATGAACTAGGTTGTTTTAAAGGGTATCCACAATTGCTTTCAATTAATCCAAATATAGTACCAATCCGTCTCAAAGCGCGAAATGAAAAAGGGCATACGTATTCGACAGGACAAATGTTTATTCGGAGTTCCAGAATTGGAATGCTGCAGGAATCCAGCCTAGTCCAAAAAAGGGCAAGCAGTTCTGAATGCACCACCACCAACGAATAAAGTGGAACTTCAAGCATTCCTTGGTATGTTGAATTTTTATCATTCATTTCTTAACAATAAAGCAACAGTAGCTGAACCGTTACACCGTTTACTCAATATATAGGATCAACATGGGTTTGGGCTAAAACACAGCGATCTTTATTGTTATTTCGTCTTTAATTTACATTTTTTTTTGCGATGTTTTAGTCACTCCCATAGCCGCTGCACCGGGTGCAGCGCGACGCTGCAGCCCGAACTGCGCTTACTGGTGGGACATCCCCAGGTGTTCTAGGTCAAGGTGCATCAAAAAAAATTATTATTTCCGGTTCTTAGATAGAATTTCTGTCATGTTACATAGGAATTTTGAGAAAAAAAACGAATATGTACCTTGACAGATAATTATGTGTAGAACTCGGAACACGAACAATCAATCAAATCGGATAAGCCGTTCCGACGGTAGATGTCCCACCAGTTTCAAAAAAGTGGGTTCAAGATAATCGCGTTTAAAGTTTTGGGACTGTATTTTCGGCGATTTTGTCTACATATCTTAGTCAGTGATTCCGGGCTCGTACATGAGCCCTTCCCCATTTAATTCATCGTCGTCCATGTGTTTTTTGGCGGCCAAATTGGATCTCCGAGCCTCTTTCGCCGCTTCGGACAGCCGCCGCTCTCCTTGCTCGATGCGCGCCGCATCGGGCAAGGAGAGCGGCGGCTGTCCGAAGCGGCTAAAGAGGATCAACATGGGTTTGGAAATCCATAGATGCTAAGGTAAAAAATTACTTTCTTCAGATAGCATATTAACTCACTACGATCTTAAAATACCTTTACTGCTGACATGTAATTCATCTGCTTATGGAATCGGCGCAGTAATTAGTCATATTTCTGACAGAAATGAAAGTTCAGTAGCTTTTTATTCTAGAACGCTAACACAAACCGAAAGAAAATACGCTCAAATAGGCTGAGAAGCTCTGGCAATTGTAGCGGTAGTTAAAAAATTTCGTAATTATTTGTATGGTCGTTCATTTACAATAATTATAGATCACAAACCTCTTCTCAGATTATTTACAACAGATAAGCCTACAACTATGATTCTATCTCCCAGGATGATGCGTTGGCCATTAAATAAATTCATAAGATTATAAACTTACTTATAAACCGGGTAAATCTATTGCTAACGCGGACGGTCTTAGCCGCCTACCTGTTCAGGTTCCAGAGTTCAAGATTCCGGATCATTTGGAAGTTTATAGTATGACAAATCCAACTCTGACTGCAAAGGAAATTGTCGAACTATCGCTAATGGATCCAATAATTTCTAGAATATTAAATTGGGCTTGGAAACAATGGCCAACCAAAAATACGGAAGAACAATTTATGCCATTTAGAAAACGACAACACGAATTATCAACACACAGAAATTGTTTACTCTGGGGTAACCGTGTTGTCATTCCTCAAGCGGGGAAGGAAAGAGTATTAGCTGCGCTACATAATGGACACCCTGGAATCGTATCCATGAAGGCACTCGCGCGGAGTTTTGTCTGGTGGCCAAAGATGGAAAGCGAAAGTGGGAAAATTGTTCAAGCCAGCACAATATGCCAAGAATTCAGAGCAGCCCTGCCTAAATCAAAGCCTCTTTCGTGGGAAGTAACAAGAGCACCTTGATCTCGAATTCATTTGGATCTTGCTGGGCCTTTCCGGGGGCAAAACTGTTGAAATTCCCGATGATTTAGAATAAAAATAGCACACAAAACGCACAGTTTAAAGATTGAACAGTAAGAGAAGAGATTTATTCATTTCTAAAAAGGAGTACCAACATTTACAGTAAAATAACAGAACTACCAACTATGTCAACTGAATTGGCGGTATTTTATAAAATCAACACCTCCCCTCAATTCAGCCCTTTTTATTAGAAAAATATAAGTTTTTATTTTGATTTAAATTAAATTTAACGTTTCTCTAAATTTTTAAAATTTTATATTTCTTAGACTTTTTGTCAGTACGTCGGCTAATTGTTCCTTAGAAGTAACAAAGATCAATTTTATTGCAGTCGCTTACGAAATGATATCGTACATCGATATGTTTACTAGGGTAAGTAGACCAGTAATGGAACGACGCTAGTAATAGAACAGGTATCAAAAACTTGGTTGTATAAGTTATATAGATATGAATAAAGGGCTTACTTATGCATTACTCATATTACTCATATATTAATCTCAATAATAAGTGTTGGAATTAACAATTATATAGTTGGCGGGTGTGCAACTGTTTTAAAAATAAAAACAATTACTATTTTTCATTGATTCAATTCTTGTTGGTAAAAACAGTCAGTCTGTCTTTTGTATAATATTTAAATAAACGTAATTAATTTAAATAGCGTCTTTATTCTTACACTGCCACTTCTAACAGGTTATGGGCCCAGGTAAGGATATTGAGTAACAGAATATTTGTTACTTGTATATATATTAAAAAAAAAAAAAAACGGAAGTGCGCGAAAATCATAAATTTAAAAATGATGGACGAAGTTGAAAAATATCGAATCCCGCTGTTCGACGGGACCAACTTCGGAAATTGGAAATTTAGAATCGAGACGCTTTTGGTGGAAATGGATCTGATTAATTACATTCATACGAAGCACACGGAAATGGAAATTACGGAACAGGACGACAACGAAGAAGTACGTGGGCGCAAGCTGGAACAACAGAATGCAAATACAAAAGCTGATCGGAAGTGCAAATCTCAAATAATCCAAAGGATTGCTGATAGTCACCTTGAGTATGCGAAGGACAAGGAAACTGCTTTTGATTTGTGGAATTCTCTATGTAACGTTTTCGAACGAAAAGGTTTGGCCAGTCAATTGCTATTACGTAAGTCACTCCTTACTATGAAATATAATATCTCGAATGAATTATTGTCTCACCATTACTTAAAATTTGACAAAATGATCAGAGAACTGAAAAACACAGGAGCTACCCTGGAAGAATCTGATGTGATTTGTCATTTGTTGTTAACAATGCCCAAAGAATATAATAATGTTGTAACTGCTCTTGAAACGTTGTCTGCCGACGACTTATCGTTGAGTTTTGTTAAAAATAGACTTCTTGACGAGGAATCGAAACGAGAAGATTATCGTAAAAATAAAATTTTTTTCGTGTCACCCTCTAATGCTTTTTCATCCCAAGCCAATTCCTACTCGTCAAATGGAAACAGAAATTTTCGAAAGCCTAGTTATAGTGATATAAATACAAAGTTTAATTTTCAGTGCCATAATTGTGGGCAATGGGGACACAAAAGGACTGAGTGTCGGAAAAACAAACGACCATCCCAGTCAAATCGAAACTCCGCTCATTTGGCAACTGATTACAACGAACAAGATGACCCCGATGAGCCATATTTCTGTTTGACAACTGATACAATTGACTTGGTAGGGACAAACAGCAATTGGATTCTGGATTCAGGTGCGACCGAACATCTCGTGAGCTCTGAATCACTCGTCACAAATATGAGGAAACTCAAAATCCCCATAAGAATAAAAATTGCAAAGTTAGGGTCATTCTTGGAAGCAAAAGTCAGAGGCGATATTAGCGGATATGTGAATATTGAAGACAAAACTAATTTTATAATAATTAAAGATGTCCTAGTAGTTCCAGGTCTTCAATACAATTTGTTGTCAGTACGCAAATTGGAATTAAATGGATTTGAAGTAATTTTTAAGGACGGAATGGGCATCATTTTGAAAAACAAAAGGACGGTTGCTATCGCCAGCAGAAAAACGAGCCAATTGTACGAATTAAAATTAACAATGAATCAAGAAGAAGCACAAATTTGTCAGTCAGGAAGTAGTTTGGATCTATGGCACAGACGATTAGGACATTTGAACTTCAATAGCGTCGACAGACTTCAACATCTGGTGGAAGGAATGAAAATCAACAAGAACGGAAAATCAACAAACAAATGTCACACCTGCATTGAAGGGAAGCAAACCAAAGAACCCCACGATCGACATCGGAAAAGGGCACAAAGGCCCTTGGAACTTATTCATAGCGACCTGTGTGGACCGATCAGTCCGGCTTCACATGGCGGAAAAAGGTATATTCTTACTTTCATTGATGATTATACACATGTTACAGTGGCCTACCCCCTGGAATCGAAAATGGAAGTATTGCATCATTTCAAAATTTATGAAGCAATGGCAACGGCTCGATTCAACTTGAAAATCAGTCGGTTCAGATGCGACAATGGGCGTGAATACATTTCGAAGAAAACCAAGGATTTCTTTGAAATGAAAGGTATTCAATTTGAATTTACCATCAGGTATACACCAGAGCAAAATGGTGTTGCTGAAAGGATGAACAGGACCATTTTAGAACGCGCGAGATGCATGCTGTTACATTCTAATCTCGGAAAAGGTTTCTGGACTGAGGCCGTACTCTGTGCAGTCTACATCATAAATCGCAGCCCTACTGCTGCTCTGAACGGACAAATCCCAGCAGCGCTATGGTTCAATGAGAAGCCGGATCTGAGGAAGATGCGAGTCTTCGGATGTATTGCATTTCTTCGAATACCAAAGGAGTTGATCAAGCAGAAGTTTCAATCCCGGACCCTTCGGTGCTATATGGTCGGTTATTGTCGGAACGGGTACGTATTATGGTGTCCAGAAAAACAAAAATTAATAAACGGAAAGGACGTCATCTTCGAGGAATCAAAATTCAATTTCGAAGATATGAACGACGACTTCTACGAAACTGTACCGAGAGATGTTGAAGAGGACATAACTGAGGAGACAACAGAAGAAGAGGTTACTACGGAGGAGACACCGGAAGAAGATGAGTACGCCGGAGACGGAAAACAAGAGGAAAAATCACCAGATCAATCCTCTGGGAACTCATCGCAATATTTTGACTTAGAAAATCCTCGCAAAAGCATGAGGATCAAGACCAAACCTCGTTACTTGGACGACTACGCCGTAATCGCACTGCATGCTGAATCTTTCGTAGATGAGGTACCAAACTCTTTCGAAGATCTACCAAACTTTGAAGACAAGCAACATTGGATGGGCGCAGTTCAGGAGGAAATTGATGCACTGAATAAAAACAAAACATGGCAAATGGTAAAATTACCAAATGGAAAGAAAACCATCAACTCGAGATGGATTTTCAAGATAAAACGTGACGCAGAAGGAAACATCGAAAAATACAAAGCTCGTCTTGTAGCAAAAGGCTGTGCTCAACGTAAAGGTTACGACTACAACGAAACCTATGCCCCAGTAGCACGGTTGACAACACTTCGGACCCTCCTGTCAATAATCAACCAGGAGGACCTTTCAGCTGACCAACTAGACGTCAAGAATGCCTTCCTTCACGGCACTCTCAAAGAGGAAATATATATGAGACCACCTTCTGGATATAAGTATGAGGACGGGTTTGTATGTAAATTGAACAAGACCTTATACGGACTAAAACAATCCCCCAGAGAATGGAATGCAACTTTTGATGAATTTGTCATTAATATAGGCTTACAACGATCACAAGCCGACAAGTGCTTGTACTATGATCACTCGAATAGTTCGAAATTATATTTACTATTGTACGTAGATGACCTCATCATCGCCGGAAACTCGAGAACCCGAATTAACAACCTGAAGATCTCACTGAAGAACAGATTCGACATGAAAGATTTGGGGGAACTTCGTTCGTTCTTAGGAATTAGCATCAAGAGAACCACTGGGGAACTCCACATAAGTCAACCGATCTATCTACGTAATCTTCTGAAAAGATTCGAAAAGGAAAACTGCAAGCCAGTTAGGACTCCGATCGAAGTAAAACCTACTGTCAACGTTCAACATGAAGAACCACTCACCAACATACCATACCGTGAACTCATTGGATGTCTTCTGTACACAACATTGACAACGAGGCCAGACTTGAATGTTGCTGTCCACTACTTCAGTCGACATCAAGAAAAACCAACCAACATATTATGGAAGGGACTCAAAAGGATTCTTAGGTATATACAGGGAACTTTGGACTATGGATTGCGCTATCGCAAAAATGCAGAAGAAACCGTGGCATGTTTTGCGGATGCCGACTGGGGAAGCGACATCGATCGCAAGTCAACATCTGGAATTTTACTACGAGTTTTCGGGAACACAGTCAGCTGGACCACCAAGCGACAAACGTGCGTAGCTCTTTCCTCCACGGAGGCCGAATATGTGTCACTCTCTTCAGCAACAGCAGAATTGATGTGGTTACGGAAATTACTCATCGATCTCAAAGTGGATTTTGATTTACCACTTAAGATCTACGAAGATAATCAAGCGTGTATCCTTTTAATTCACAAATGGGAACATAAAAGATTAAAACATATAGATGTAAAATATAATTTTGTTAAAGACATCTTTGAAAAAGGATTTATAAAAATATTGTATGTTAACACAAAAAGCCAACTTGCAGATATCTTAACTAAACCATTAGCTCAAGAACAATTTATTAAACTTCGTTACAAATTAGGAATAAATGAATTGAAATGAATTTTTACTCTTATTGAACATATAATTGAGGAGGAATGTTGGAATTAACAATTATATAGTTGGCGGGTGTGCAACTGTTTTAAAAATAAAAACAATTACTATTTTTCATTGATTCAATTCTTGTTGGTAAAAACAGTCAGTCTGTCTTTTGTATAATATTTAAATAAACGTAATTAATTTAAATAGCGTCTTTATTCTTACACTGCCACTTCTAACAATAAGATACCAAACAGAGTTGTCTGTGTTGTCTGTACCACTATGCTTAAATAAACGTTTTTTAAAACATAGTCGCTTAAAGAATAAATTTAAATGGCGCAGTCCGTAGGATACAAAGCGAGACGTATTAATATCTAAAAAAAAAAAAAAATACGGTTTGTTTCAACAACTTATTCGCGACTAAACGAACTAGAAAAAATCGAAAACTCAAGAGTCCCCGTAAATCGAGTGGCCGAGTCCGAAAAACATCCCAGCTACAGTTCCTGAGTAAGTCGACCTGTGAACGCATCAACAAAGGAGCCAAGCAGACCAAAAAGCAGTTCAACAACGCTGAAGACTCTCCGTGAGCCGAGCCCGAGTTCGAAGAATAACCCGAGTGCAACGCCCATGTACCTAGCGGTAATCACGTAAGTGAAAATTGCATTTTTATCGCTTCAAATATTGTGAATCGCAAAGGAAAATGGCACAACCCAAGTTAGAATCTAGATATCTCGATACTATCCCAGAATTTCATGGGCATGGTAGCGAATTATCATATTTTGTTAAAACTGCGGAAGCACTAATTACAAAATTCTATAATGACAATGATCCAAATTGCTATGATAATTTTGTTCTACTTGCAAATGTTAGAAATAAAATCAAAGGAGAAGCTTTAACAGCTATCTCAAATTATGCTATAAACTCATGGACAGAAATGAAAAATGCTCTTATAACGTCATACTCTGATAAAAGAAATTGCTATACAATAGCTATAGAAATGTCAAATTTAAGACAAATTAATGAAAACGCATTTGATTACCACAATAAAATGCTAAAACTTTTAAATGCTCATACAGCATACATAGAAACACAAATCGAAGCAAAGTTTCGCCCCGCTTTAGTAGTGTATGGACAAAACCTTGCTATTCGCGCATTTTTGAGAGGATTAAAAGATCCATTAAAATCATTTTTACAGACACGGAACCCACTATGTTTAAATAGTGCATTACAAATTTTAACTAACAATTATCAATTTGAATCCAATCGTATAGTGAGTAAAAATCATGACCAACCTAAATTCATACAAAAACCAACAAATTATATTAAACCTATAAATATTCCAACATTTGACCACCCCAAACCACAACAAACACAGTCTCAATTCCCCAGAGGCCCAATTCAAGTAAAACAATACCCAAAACCAACCCCTATGTCAATGTCTACTAGACAACAGTGGCAAAAACCTCAATATTCACAACAACAAAGATTCCAACCCCAACCCAGACCAAATTTCACATCTAAAGAATTGTTTAACATAGAACCGTCTGATGAAAACACAGAAAATAGCGAAATGTATTACGAAAACACTGAACTTGAATTTCCTGACAATACTGCTAAAGATGAATTAAATAATGACGAAACAAAAGAAGAAGACTATTTTTTAGATTTTATCAACAATCAAAATTCGGTGAAATAATGCACCTTAGTAATTTAACAAAATTACCCTATATGACAATTGGCAAATACAAATGTTTGATAGATACCGGTAGTACTAAATCATTTATTAATCCAAAAATCGTAAATGCAAATTTTAAAGACTTTGAAATCTATGAAGAAAAATTTACCCTGTTTACAGCGCACGGTATTTCAAACGTAACACACTATATACATTTTTATTTTGATAACATCAGAACGAAATTTTATTTGTTTGAATTCCATAACCAATTTGATATGTTATTAGGGTTAGAAGATTTAAAAATATTACATGCAAAATATAGTATAAATAATGACCAAATTACATTATTAGATAAAGAAACATTTCAACTGAAATATTTCAACAGACCAGTAACACAATTACAACCCGGTGAAACGAAATTTATAAATAACACCACCAAACTAAACGATACAAATTTATTAATTGAAAACAATGAAAACTTCAATACACAAATATTAATTCCCGATTGTCTTGTAAAAATACAAAATCATAAATTTCAAATACCCGTAACAAATGTAGGCAAACAAACAATTGAAATAAATAATTTCGACGAAATTAACTACACTGAAAATTTTAAAATAGCCAACAAAAAAAATAAAATCGATTTTAACAAATTCAGAACTAATCACTTATTACCATATGAAAAAAACATTTTAGAAAATTTAATAATCAAATATAGCGATTTATTTCATGATGAAAATGATAAACTAACATTCACAAACAAAATCAAACACGAAATAAGAACTACAGACGATATTCCTGTTCACGTAAGAACATATAGATACCCAAATTGTTATAAAACCGAGATACAAACGCAAATTGCAAATCTTTTAAAGAACGGTATTATAAAAGATAGTTATTCGCCATGGTCAAGCCCTGTATGGATAGTACCAAAAAAAACTGATGCATCTGGAAAGCAAAAATTCCGAATGGTTATAGACTATAGGAAATTGAATGAAAAAACTATTGATGATAAATTCCCCATTTCAAACATCACGGACATTTTAGACAAATTAGGTAGATGCAAATACTTTACAACACTTGACCTCGCGTCCGGATTCCATCAAATTGAAGTTAATAAATCAGACACACAAAAAACAGCATTTAGCGTAGAAAATGGTCATTACGAATTCGTCCGTATGCCATTTGGGTTAAAGAACGCCCCTAGTACTTTCCAACGTTTGATGAATTTCGTATTACGAGATTTAATCGGCAAAGAATGTTTAGTATATCTAGACGACATAATAATCTTAGGTTCCTCACTTGAAGAACACACACAAAATTTAGAAAAAGTATTTAAATTATTGCGAGAATCAAACCTCAAAATTCAATTAGACAAAAGTGAATTTCTAAAAAAAGAAGTCGAATACCTTGGACATGTAGTCACCCCATCTGGAGTTAAACCAAATCCGAACAAAATAATTGCTATAAAAAACTTTCCGATACCAAAAACCCAAAAAGAAATTAAACAATTTTTAGGACTTTTAGGATACTACAGACGATTCATAAATAACTTTGTTAAAATAACAAAACCACTAACCAAAGCTCTTAAAAAGAATGAAAAAATTAATATTGATAATTTAGACTATAAACAAAGTTTTGAAAAATGTAAAGAATTATTAATTAATGATCCCATATTACAATACCCTGATTTCAGTAAACAATTTATTGTAACCACTGACGCAAGCAATTTTGCAATAGGTGCCGTACTAGCACAAAAATTTGATAATAAAGAACTTCCAATTGCATATGCCAGCCGAACATTAAACGAACACGAATTAAATTATAGCACCATTGAAAAGGAACTACTGGCCATTGTGTGGGCAACAAAATATTTTAAACCATATATTTTCGGCGTAAAATTTAAAATTATTACTAACCATAAACCCCTGACATGGTTATTTAGTCTGAAAGAACCCAATTCTAAATTATTTAGATGGAAATTAAAATTGCAAGAATTTGATTATGAAATCGAATATAAAAAAGGCAAATTAAATACTAACGCAGACGCCTTGTCGCGCATAAAAATTAATAATTTCGAAATTAAAGAAATTACTGACGATTTGATAAACTATAAAACACATATTGTACATTGTATTAGCGCAGACTTAAAAATGAGTAAAGGATTAGCTTTACAAATAGATCACACATACGGAACAAAAGATTACTTGAAACATTTCAAACAACCAAAAATTAATGACATATTATTGCATAAAATTAATTCTGATAAAATAATTTTCAACCTTGTAACAAAAAATAACTATTTCGATAAACCAACATATAAAAATTTAGAAACAAACTTAAACAATCTAAAATTTTATCTAATTAAAAATGAAATTGACGAAATAGCAATCCCCAAATTAGGATGTGGAGAAGATAAATTTTCATGGGAAAAAGTAAAAGAAATATTATTAAAAACATTTAAAGACACAAACATCAAAATTCTGCTTTATAAATTACCCGAAACAGAACTGAATGTACTAGACACTGAAACAAATAACCCCGATTTAGACAAAGAAAGCGTAGTAACAAACATATCTGATTCACAAAATACAATTCACTCAGATGACGAATCCCCAATATCAGGAATAGAATTTAGCGAATCACCCATTAATGTAGGACAAAATCAAATCATATTCCATTTAACAGATTTCCCTGAATTAAGAGTAAAATTACTTAGACCATTCGAAACAAAAAATCGTATCGAAGTTTATTTACCTAGAAACGATTTAGCTAATCATATTTTAAAATTCTTTAAAGATTTTGTAAAAATGAAAACAAAATATTATTGCATTTTTAATGATGAATTGTATCATAATGTGAATGTGATTCTACGAAGATACTTCTTATATAAATGTATTAATTTAGTAAGTTGTAAATTCGAATTAGAAAATATAACTAACAAAGAACAGCAATTAGAAACTATTCAAAAATATCACGAGGGTAAAACAAATCATCGTGGTATAAACGAAACGTTAAGACGCATCAAAGAAAAATATTACTGGCCAAACCTACACATATTCATTCAAAATTACATTAACAAATGCGAAGTCTGTTTAAAAACCAAATACGAAAGAAATCCATTACAACAAAACATTAAAGAAACTCCCACGGCAAATAAGCCATTTGAAATAATTCATATTGATGTAATTTCATTAGAAAAATCCAAATTCTTAACTATCATAGATAGTTTCTCTAAATTTGCACAAGCTTTTGAACTAAAAAATATGACTTCTATTGAAGTAGCGAGAAAACTTTTACAATACTTTTCTTTGTATGTAATACCCGAAAAAATCATTTCAGACAACGGAGTCGAATTCAATAATAAAAAAATTAAAGAATTTTTGAAATTACACAAAATAGAAATTCATTTCGTTAGTGTTGATAACCCTAATTCTAATGGAAATGTAGAAAGATTCCATTCAACCTTAATCGAACACTTAAGAATACTTAACGTACAAAAGGAATATTTAGATTTGGAATTAAACGAAAAAATTCAATATGCAATTTTAGGATACAACAATTCAATTCATTCCGTAACAAAATTTAAACCTCTTATATTAATATTTGGATACACAGGAAAGGAAGAAATTGCCTTAAATGAAGAAATTACCTTAGCACAAAATTTTAACGAAAATCATAAAAATAGAATGGAACTTTTGTTTAAAAAGACTAAGACAAATATAACTAAAGCAAAACAGGATGTAATATCTAAACGAGATAAAACAAATGAACATTTAGCTGAATCAACTAAAGATATATTAGTTAAACAAAACATTAGACACTCAGGCAAAATTACTAAGCCAAAATACATTTCACACAAAGTAAAGACAATTCAAAATAAAACGGGTGTAGTAATCACAGAAAAAGATAAAAAATTTAAACTTTCCAAATTAAAAAGACCAAGGAAAATTATTAAAGAAGCAAATGTTTCAGATGTTTCCTGTTCGGAACGGGAATAGCAACAGAACACTTAAAGGATATAACACACAATCCCGGCGCAATCACTAGTCATCTAGGTAAAGCTAAATATTATATCAATACTCATATAATACAGTATAACTACAACTTTAAAAACTAATACGACGAATATCAAGACCTGAATGAACAAATAAACTCATTGGAAATTAAAATAGCAAACCAAACAGAACAAGTAAAACGAGAATATGTTAATCATTTAAAATTGTTAAATTATTATAAAAATGAGGTTAAAATTAAATTTGAAAATTTAAATATTGTAGAAACCCCCAGAACGAAGCGAGGATTAATAAACGGTTTAGGCTCAATTATAAAAAGTATAACAGGCAATTTAGATTCAGAAGACGCCGTAAAATACGACAAACTAATACATGAACTTAAAAACAACCAAAATATTATTCAAAATAATGTTAAACAAAACTATAATTATAACTACAAAATTGTTAAACAATTCAATGAAACCATTAATTCCCTCAAACACAATCAGTTACTTTTAAAATCTCGAATCATGCAAACACAGTTATTTATAAACAAAAATACATCCCTTCTGGATAGTTTGTTCACAAAAGAATTAATTAATCAAATAACACTATTTTATAATTCAATTCTGTTTATGTTAAACAATATTGAAATATCACTAAGCTTCTGTAATCTTAATAAAATACATGAAACTATTATAACATACCCTCAACTTGTAAATAATTTTAATGGATATAATTACGAATTCCTCGAAAATTTAAATTACTTCAAATTACAAAATCTTTTAAAAACATTTTGCAAGTTAGAAAAATTTGATATTCACGTACTTGTCATTGTGCCACTTTACCTTGATAATGAAGTTGATTTAATGCAATTATCACCAATACCAACCCTGTGACAGAAGAATATGTGACCATACTACAAAAAGAAACTCAAGTGTTAAAAGTTAATAAAGAGTTATACGAATTGAACTCAGAGTTTAAATCAATAAAACAAATACATTATTGTAATGATCTAGGTCATAAATTAAATAAAAAATCGTGTATGTACCAAATAATAATTAATCAAGAAAATTATAATTGTACATTTATAAATATTTACGACTTCAAAGAGAATGTACTCGAAATAAGTAATACTAATTTTGTAATCATACTAAATAAGATAAATAAAAAAAAAATATATTAAATGTAATAATGAATATGAGGAATACATAAATAACAAAGGCATTTATTTGGTGAAAAATGATCATTGTAAAATTAACGGTAAAAATATTAAAACAAATACTATTAATGGTAAACCCATTATAATAGCTAATTATAAATTTGATCTTAATGAAAAGAATAAATTAAATTTCACTATTAATTTAGAACATGTAAAAGAAATGAATATTTTAAAAGAAATTCCCAAGGAAATAACCGAATTGGAAACAAACCGTCTTACAACTCATGGAATAATTAAATATTGTATGATCGGTATTATAATTATATTACTTTTGATATCAATTAAATTATGTAAAAATCAAATGGTAAAACTAAAAATTATTCAACCACGAGAAAATAATTATCCCGTTAGGCTTGAATCTCGGGATGGAGGAGTTATATAGATATGAACAAAGGGCTTACTTATGCATTACTCATATTACTCATATATTAATCTCAATAGATATAAGAAAGTCGACTAAGCTAAAATAAGTTATATATAGGACTCAACAATAAGATACAAAACAGAGTTGTCTGTACCACTATGCTTAAATAAACGTTTTTTAAAACATAGTCGCTTAAAGAATAAATTTAAATTATACGTTTAAAATTGTGCAAATGAGTAGGTATAACAAAGATTTAAATATTTATATATAATTTTATAAGAGGGCTTTTCTAACGTAGTTAGAGATCGGTTATAAAATACAATATAAACAGTTTTAGAAGAACAATACTAAAGTCTAATTAAAGTCATTACGATTAATATGTATAAATGACCAGTTGACCTGATGCTAAGACATCCTACGATCACATCGATGGTTATAACGGCGCCTAAGGTTTCGGCGTCGCCTTGGTATCCTTCACACCTGCATTATAAAAATACAACATGTCATACCGATACCACAAGACATTATACAAAGGATTAGGTAGGTTACAGAATATGGAGACAGTGCCTTCAAGCCCTGTACATACTTGTCCACGACAAGCTTATCTACCAAACAGGTCCAACCCTGGACCTCTGCCAGATCCACCATGATGGTAGTCTTTCCTCATGGGCATCCTCTAACAGATCCAATCCTGGAGCTACCAGGCACACCCTGTTAGCGGGCAACCACCAGCAGGTCCAACCCTGGTCCACAGCCAGATACACCCTGAAGGCAGGCTTCCATTACAGGCATTCCCTAATGGGCATCTCCTAGTGGGTCCATTCCTGACTCTACCAGTCACACCCCACTAGGTAGGCAACCCCAAGTAGGTCCAACCCTGGACCTCTGCCAGATCCACCCTACTTGGACGAATTTCCCTCAGGTCCAACCCTGAGGAAGAAACACCTGCACCCACGGTGCAAGTACTGCAATACAGGTCTAATCTTGGAACAAGCCAAGCACGCCCTGATTAGCATATATAACATTGAGGATAAGGAAATAAGAATACATCTGAAATGACAGTGAGAATACTCACTCAACAATTAGCAATCCGCCATCAACATACAGCATTGGTTTGACCAACAGCATCGCTCGTCCCTTGGACCGCGTCACCACTCATATGCACTCACACATGCACAATTCACCCACTCACAACCATAGTGCACAGTCTCACGTATCAACGGTGACTGTCAGAGAGTATGGGGAGATGGATTTCAACGTTAAATCGGTTGTACAACGTTTGCAAAGATGGCGGGTTCCATGGAGCCTACACTGGAGGTTTAGTTGTCGCCGCAGCCACCGAGGGCGCGCGTTTTTTTTTTTTTTTTTTTTTTAATGAAAGGATAGATGTACTTTTCTTTTCGTGGTACAGTAGACCACGAAATGCAAAAGTACCTCCTAAATAAAAACCATTATTTAAATAATACAAATATTTATTACTAATTTAGGTTTAAATTTTACTTTATATAACATTCACATATTTATATGTTAAGATAACAATTATATTTTTATTATTAAATATTAATAATATTCGTATTTGGCTCTTCAGTCGAATATGAATTACATTCGATCAAATAGTTTTTATAATGGAACAAGTAAATGCTCATATTTATAAAAGAAAACTAATTTTAATAAGTAAATTTTTAATGAAGCTACAATTGACTTTCATCCATTCATCGCAATCTTTAAACCATTGTTTAACATTTAAATAAGTTTTTCTTCAATAATATGGTTTTGATGTTAGTACATTCTTCTCATACGCACCCATGTACGACAAAAAAATCACTTTCTGTTTTTCCTCTGCAACGTCTTACGATGCCTTTCTGTCGCATGTCGTTGAATAGGATCGCGCCAGGATAAGCGCAAGGTCTAATCCACCTGCACTCGAAATGTTTTGAACATACACGAAATGTTCCATAAACATCATGTGCAGGAGGAATAACGTACAGTTGCAGATTGTTGATTTTTTCCAACCAAATGTAAGGCAATAATTTATTACGGTCCTGTGTTCTTAAAATTTCACTGTAAGCAGACGTTGAACTATATCTTTCTTAAGTAGATCAGTCACCGTTGATACGTGAGACTGTGCACTATGGTTGTGAGTGGGTGAATTGTGCATGTGTGAGTGCATATGAGGGGTGACGCGGTCCAAGGGACGAGCGATGCTGTTGGTCAAACCAATGCTGTATGTTGATGGCGGATTGCTAATTGTTGAGTGAGTATTCTCACTGTCATTCAGGTATACTCCTATTTCCTTATCCTCAATGTTATATCCGCTAATCAGGGCGTGCTTGGCTTGTTCCAAGATTAGATCTGATAGCAGGTAATTCAATACAGGATATGATTGCATTTCGATTGCAGGACCTGTATTTTAGTACATCTACCTTCAGGGTGGACCTGGCAGAGGACCAGGGTTGGACCAGTTGGTAGATGAACTAGTTTACTTCTTCCTCAGGGTGGATCTGGCTTCGACCAGGGTTGGACCTGAGGGAAATTCGTCCAAGTAGGGTGGATCTGGCAGAGGTCCAGGGTTGGACCTACTTGGGGTTGCCTACCTAGTGGGGTGTGCTTGGTAGCGCCAGGATTGAACCCACTAGGAGATGCCCATTAGGGAATGCCCGTAATGGAAGCCTGCCTTCAGGGTGTATCTGGCTATAGACCAGGGTTGGACCGGTTGGCGGTTGCCCACCTATTTAGGGTGGATCTGGCTATAGACCAGGGTTGGACCAGTTGGCGGTTGCCCACCTACCAGGGTGTGCCTGGTAGCTCCAGGATTGGATCTGTTAGGGGATGCCCATAAGGGAAGACTACCTTTAGGGTGGACCTGGCAGAGGTCCAGGGTTGGACCAGTTGGTAGATAAGCTTGTCGTGAACAAGTATGTACAGGGCTTAAGGCACTGTCTCCATATTCCTTAACCTACCTAATCCTTTGTATAATGTCTTGTGGTATCGGTATGACATGTTGTATTTTTATAATGCAGGTGTGAAGGATACCAAGGCGACGCCCAAACCTTAGGCGCCGTTATAACCATCGATGTGATCGTAGGATGTCTTAGCATCAGGTCAACCGGTCATTTATACATACTAATCGTAATGACTTTAATTAGACTTTAGTATTGTTCTTCTAAAACTGTTTATATTGTATTTTATAACCGATCTATAACTACGTTAGAAAAGCCCTCTTATACAAATTTGGAAAAGTGCTCTGTCCTTCGGAAAACAGGCGAACCGTTTTCTGTAATCAAAGCATCCGAGAACACAACAGAATCGATTATTTAAATGCATACTACGAACAAACTATTATAGAATTCATATCAAATGTTTACTATTTATTTGTGATTTAATACTTACATGCCACAAAAAAAGAGATTGCTCAAAAACAAACACTTGTTAGAGTTAAATAATATAAAATACAAAAGAACTTCCCGATAAATAACAGAGGACAACTCAATAAAGAACAATAACAAAATTGCATGTATGACGTATTGCACAATAAAAATGTTACATTATTTACAAAATGGATTCCAATAAACGTACTTATAAATAAATAATTTATTTTTCCAAAAATAGCAGTATAAAATCATCCTAAATTTTTATTTGATTAGTAAAATATCAAGTAAATATTTAAAATTTATATACATTTAATTCGTTCAAATTTTTATAATTTTTTATTATCGCGACGATCGCGACATGAGAACAGCGGCGAATATGCAATTTTCTAACCTAACAAAACTCTGTCCAATGGTGGCTATGTTTCTTATTACTCCCCCTACTCTCTGGTTTTAAATGATCAAATTACTTCAAAAAAACTGCGATTTCCGTGCCAAGAGCACAAATTAAAAGTAATGTCTAAAATTATTTTTAATTTTCTAAAAGTACGTTTAGAGCGTAATTGTGTGTTCTTAAATGCAGTACAAAAAGAAAATTACGTAAAAAAAATTGGCAAAACATTGCATAAACTAAATATATATAAGCAATAATTTTATGTGTATTGCTTTTTACCCCTATGATTTCCCACTACAAATACCACTAAAATTTATATTTTTACTTTAAAGTTAAATTAATTTGATTTTACGTTAAATGGTTATTGCGTCATTCAATTTAAAATAAATAAATATTATCCTTCAAAATTTTTGGAAATACAAATAACAAAACTATAATGCAACTATATTTAGATATTGTCGCGTTAAAATATTCGTACCGGTTGGACCATGAACATCATGACGAGCACTACTGATTGTCAGTGCCATCTACAACTTTCCAGTCACTATTAGAAGAGTCAAAAGCTTGAGTCGGACAGGCCTGGTCAAAGCGTTCCGAAATGTCATCCTGAAAATTTTGAACCGCGATCACCGTAACCGAACCGCGATTCAATTTAGGAATAGACTATTAGTGGAACATGTGTTAAGCGATCACAAATCTATTAACTAAAACAAACATCTGCAATGGCTTGCATTGAACATTCTTATACGCATTTTGGTTAGATAATATCACATTTATATTATTTTTCTAATTAATAATATTTTACTAACTTTTGGAACTTTTTTCACTAAATATATTTCTTAGAATAAATATTAAATGTCAAACTCCAAATTATTTAAGGTTTTTTTCTGTGAACAATTGAGAAGCACATTTGATACTATTTTTGTCAAATTAATTATAATAAGCATCAATTTAAATATATATTTTGTTTCCGCTTTCCGTTTTTGAAAAAAAGTTTCAAATAAATGTATAATTTTTATGCTAATAATGTTTCTGTAAGTGCAACCGTGGTTGAGTAAATCCAGAAACCCCAAAAAATGACTAGAGTAAACAGGCACTTCCGGTACCCACTAAACCACTGATCACCTTGCGATATCGATAAAGCTCTCAACAAAGTCACAAATGTAAGTTAAATCTTAATATACCAAGGAACTCTGTGCAAGATCGCGTCTCTAACTTTAAAGAATATCAATCTCCCAAAGAAGTCACAAATGTAAGTTAAATCTTAATGTACCAAGGAACTATGTGAGAGATCGCGTCTCTAACTTTAAAGAATATCAATCTCCCAGAGAAGTCTCATTTCATTCAAATTTGTGATGAGCTTGCAACCTAGCTATGATAGCGCTGGGAGATTCAACATAAAATATGGTGGAAAAAATCTCAATCATTAGTTACTGATACGGCTAATAGAGAGCTGCAGTAGTCTATATTATTATCAGCTGAGCTTGATTGCACGCGCATCTCTAACTTCTGGCGCGTTCTAGCCTGTCTGAACGTCTCTGAGCAGGCCATTTCTCAGCCATTTATCCTCGTTGTCATATTTATAGTGAATTAGTTTTTAAAGACAATTGTGTGCAAAAAAAAAGGACCATGGACGGGGTTTGTAAAATTATTATTCTATCTATACGCTCATATGCTTTAATAATTACAGATTTGATCATTTAGGTTATATATTGGGTGACAATAAGGCACTTTCTAAAAACCATCTATTTCAGCTGCAGTACGGAAGAATTTTCTGCAATGCCTTGAGCAAACTTTTGAGGTTTATTGTAAAGAGTGGTTTCGCCATGCAAAACGGAGGTTTTTCAGAAACTGAAAACATCGTATAGTTGAAACATGTAATAATAATGTAATTTTACGATTAAGAAAACATCTATATGTATTTATATTATATTTTTATAATAATGGAAATAAATGGTCTTGGTTGTTAAAATATTTTTTAGGTTATTGAAATATGAAAAGGTAGATATAAAATGGTCTTTTACAATCATAATATTGTTCTAATTTGTTTCAAATGGATTTAAATAGATACAATATCTCAATAATAAAAAATGCCCAGGATACGACTTGATAACGGCAAGAATTTTAAAAGAGTTACCAAGAAAAGCTATAGCGCTGTTAACTCAGATATATAACGCAATGATAAGGATCCTTTACTTCCCAGTGCAGTGGAAATTTGCCCAAATAATACTAATACAAAAGCCTGGAAAACCCTCTCACAAAGCCTCATCATACAGGCCGATATCCTTGCTATCACAACCATCCAAACTGTTCGAAAAATTACTTCTAAAAAGACTCAAAGTTATAATGGAAGACGACAATCTAATCCCATCACACCAATTCGGTTTTAGAGAGAGTCACTCCACAATTCAACAGGTACATAGGATAACAAACGAGATAGAAGAATGCCTGCAGTATGGAAAAATATGTGGAGGAGTCTTCATAGATATAAGTCAGGCATTTGATAGAGTTTGGCACACAGGCCTGCTATACAAAATAAAAAAATCCCTACCATACCAATACTACTTCCTAATCAAATCCTACCTGGAAGACCGGTACTTCCAAGTAACCTGCGAAGGATGTACATCTCAAATACAAAAAATACGAGCTGGAGTTCCGCAAGGCAGTGTACTCGGACCAGTACTCTATCAACTCTACACAGGCGACTTGCCATGCGCAAACAACGTCACAATAGCAACTTACGCTGACGACACGGCAATAATCGCTAAACACGAGGACCCCAATCAAGTATCAGCACTATTACAAACATCTCTCGACGAAATCCAAAACTGGGCCAGAACATGGAAAATAAAAATTAACGAAGACAAAACCACGCACGTAGTCTTCACAAACAAAAAAGTAACATGCCCACAAATACATATAAACAACAAACAACTGGAAACAAAAGACGATACAAAATACCTAGGAATGACTCTAGATAAAGGATTAGTTTGGTGCAAGCACCTGAAAAACAAAAGGAAACAACTGGATATAACTGTGAAGAAAATGTACTGGCTTCTAGGACGCAAGTCGCAACTGTCACTGGAGAACAAAATCCTCATCTACAAAGCCATAATAATTCCAATTTGGACGTATGGAATACAATTATGGGGTTGCGCCAAGAAGTCCAACACCAACATAATTCAGCGATTCCAGAACAAGACCCTACGTATGATCCTAAACGCCCCTTGGTATGTTAGCAACCACACAATACACAAGGACCTGAAAATAAGATACGTCCACGAGCAAATAAAAACATTCGCTTCCAAACACGAAGACAAGCTGAACGACCATCCAAACGAACTCGCACTGAACCTCCTAAACAACGAGGACGACCCCAGACGCTTAAAAAGGACAAAACCTTTAGATCTAAAATTCCCGTAAAATATTAAGTTATCTGTGTAAATTAAAAGAGGCAGTTCCGCTGGGAACTGACCTCACACATGATATGTAATGCAATACATCAAATTTGCTGGTTGGCCTAAACAACAGGCCAGTTGTAAATAAACTATTATTAAAAAAAAAAAAAAAATTATTTACAAAATGGATTCCAATAAACGTACTTATAAATAAATAATTTATTTTTCCAAAAATAGCAGTATAAAATCATCCTAAATTTTTATTTGATTAGTAAAATATCAAGTAAATATTTAAAATTTATATACATTTAATTCGTTCAAATTTTTATAATTTTTTATTATCGCCACGATCGCGACATCTAGAACAGCGGCGAATATGCAATTTTCTAACCTAACAAAACTCTGTCCAATAGTGGCTATGTTTCTTATTACTCCCCCTACTCTCTGGGTTTAGTTGTCGCCGCAGCCACCGAATGCGCGCGTTTTTTTTTTTTTTTTTTTTAATGAAAGGATAGATGTACTTTTATTTTCGTGGTACAGTAGACCACGAAATGCAAAAGTACCTCCTAAATAAAAACCATTATTTAAATAATACAAATATTTATTACTAATTCAGGTTTAAATTTTACTTTATATAACATTCACATATTTATATGTTAAGATAACAATTATATTTTATATTATTAAATATTAATAATATTCGTTTTTGGCTCTTCAGTCGAATATGAATTACATTCAATCAAATAGTTTTTATAATGGAACAAGTAAATGCTCATATTTATAAAAGAAAACTAATTTTAATAAGTACATTTTTAATGAAGCTACAATTGACTTTCATCCATTTATCGCAATCTTTAAACCATTGTTTAACATTTAAATAAGTTTTTCTTCAATAATATGGTTTTGATGTTAGTACATTCTTCTCATACGCACCCATCTACGACAAAAAAATTACTTTCTGTTTTTCCTCCGCAACGTCTTACGATGCCTTTCTGTCGCATGTCGTTGAATAGGATCGCGCCAGGATAAGCGCAAGGTCTAATCCACCTGCACTCGAAATGTTTTGAACATACACGAAATGTTTCATAAACATCATGTGCAGGAGGAATAACGTACAGTTGCAGATTGTTGATTTTTTCCAACCAAATTTGGAAAAGTGCTCTGTCCTTCGGAAAACAGGCGAACCGTTTTCTGTAATAAAAGCATTCGGGAACACAACAGAATCGGTTATTTAAATGCATACTACGAACAAACTATTATAGAATTCATGTCAAATGTTTACTATTTATTTGTGATTTAATACTTACATGCCACAAAAAAAGAGATTGCTCAAAAACAAACACTTGTTAGAGTTAAATTAATATAAAATACAAAAGAACTTCCCGATAAATAACAGAGGACTAATCAATAAAGAACAATAACAAAATTGCATGTATGACGTATTGCACAATAAAAATGTTACCTTATTTACAAAATGGATTCCAATAAACGTACTTATAAATAAATAATTTATTTTTCCAAAAAATGCAGTATAAAATCATCCTAAATTTTTATTTGATTAGTAAAATATCAAGTAAATATTTAAAATTTATATACATTTAATTCGTTCAAATTTTTATAATTTTTATTATCGCGACGATCGCGACATCTAGAACAGCGGCGAATATGCAATTTTCTAACCTAACAAAACTCTGTCCAATAGTGGCTATGTTTCTTATTACTCCCCCTACTCTCTGATTGTAGTGTTACCACGCACCAGAGAGTATGGGGAGATGGATTTCAACGTTAAATCGGTTGAACAACGTTTGCAAAGATGGCGGGTTCCATGGAGCCTACACTGGAGGTTTAGTTGTCGCCGCAGCCACCGAGGGCGCGCGTTTTTTTTTTTTTTTTTTTTTTAATGAAAGGATAGATGTACTTTTCTTTTCGTGGTACAGTAGACCACGAAATGCAAAAGTACCTCCTAAATAAAAACCATTATTTAAATAATACAAATATTTATTACTAATTTAGGTTTAAATTTTACTTTATATAACATTCACATATTTATATGTTAAGATAACAATTATATTTTTATTATTAAATATTAATAATATTCGTATTTGGCTCTTCAGTCGAATATGAATTACATTCGATCAAATAGTTTTTATAATAGAACAAGTAAATGCTCATATTTATAAAAGAAAACTAATTTTAATAAGTAAATTTTTAATGAAGCTACAATTGACTTTCATCCATTTATCGCAATCTTTAAACCATTGTTTAACATTTAAATAAGTTTTTCTTCAATAATATGGTTTTGATGTTAGTACATTCTTCTCATACGCACCCATCTACGACAAAAAAATTACTTTCTGTTTTTCCTCCGCAACGTCTTACGATGCCTTTCTGTCGCATGTCGTTGAATAGGATCGCGCCAGGATAAGCGCAAGGTCTAATCCACCTGCACTCGAAATGTTTTGAACATACACGAAATGTTCCATAAACATCATGTGCAGGAGGAATAACGTACAGTTGCAGATTGTTGATTTTTTCCAACCAAATTTGGAAAAGTGCTCTGTCCTTCGGAAAACAGGCGAACCGTTTTCTGTAATCAAAGCATCCGAGAACACAACAGAATCGATTATTTAAATGCATACTACGAACAAACTATTATAGAATTCATATCAAATGTTTACTATTTATTTGTGATTTAATACTTACATGCCACAAAAAAAGAGATTGCTCAAAAACAAACACTTGTTAGAGTTAAATAATATAAAATACAAAAGAACTTCCCGATAAATAACAGAGGACAACTCAATAAAGAACAATAACAAAATTGCATGTATGACGTATTGCACAATAAAAATGTTACATTATTTACAAAATGGATTCCAATAAACGTACTTATAAATAAATAATTTATTTTTCCAAAAATAGCAGTATAAAATCATCCTAAATTTTTATTTGATTAGTAAAATATCAAGTAAATATTTAAAATTTATATACATTTAATTCGTTCAAATTTTTATAATTTTTTATTATCGCGATGATCGCGACATCTAGAACAGCGGCGAATATGCAATTTTCTAACCAAACAAAACTCTGTCCAATGGTGGCTATGTTTCTTATTACTCCCCCTACTCTCTGGCGACTGTTCTACTTAAGAAAGATATAGTTCAATCTTTGAATATATAACTTAATAAGAATGGCAACCTACATGCAACGCGTGTTAACGCTAAAAATGTATAGAAACGTACACAGCCATCTATCCGCCTGTACATTGAACTATTATGACAATTTCTGTAACTCACTGCGCATGTGAGTGATTGAAAAGAGATCGGTCGCGCTTTATCTAAGATTAAGAAACAGACTAAAACTTATTATTATACTATATAACTCTTTATTTAATTACACAGACGTTTTAAACAAAATTAAAATGTAATTATTTAAAAAATTCAGAAATATTTAGCATAAAAAAAGGAAAAAAATTCAAGTTACAAAGATTGTTAGATTAATTCTAACAGCGCAACCGATCCTAGGTTAATTATGTTTGCCATTATTCACACACAATATCACGAAGCTTATTCAATTGCCATTAACTGATTTATTTTGGTTTTTGATTAAGCCCCACATATAGGCGTAATGCCTCAAAATATATGCACCACCGATTCTCGCCATAAGAAAACACATCTCTCAGCGTTGACCGTGTATATTTCCATTTTCCCTTTGGTTTTAAATAAATAAAACCAACGAGTAAAATATTTCCTTTTTATTTAGTTAAATTTTTTATCGATATATGCATGTATATATATTTAAATGTATATGTCTATTTGCATTGCCATTGAATTTATTACCGTATGAGATCCACATGACTTTTTCTGGTCGTCCCCAGTATTTATAAAATTAGTTTCACTGTAGATCGTGAAATTTGCAAGTCAGTGCTTTATTTAAGTTGAGGTGTCATTTTTACTAACAACATTCTTCTAAAATGTTATGATAATGGTTACTAGGTTGCATGTGTATATCGGTGTGTATGTATGTACAACAGATTAAATTGAATGAATGAAATGATAACACCCTTATTGCCTTATTGCCGCGTTGTTTTTGCAGATAGTGCCATACCCACTTTTTTTTGGCTATTAAAGATTAATTTATTGCTGGGTTATATTATTTCCGGCGTAAGCATTGTTAGTTGATTGTTCTGTATCATCGATCTAGTTAGAAAAATAACAGATCTTGTAATAAAGATGCTCTGTATGATAAATCAGAAATATTAACTGTTTTACGAGATTATGGTGAATCAAATCAAATAGACTATTTGTGTAGACGGTGTAGACCAACAGATATAGTTGTGAACATTATGAAAGATTGTTTGTTTATTATTAATAATTTTTATGAATCGAAAAAACATGTAGTAGGATTTAAGCAGAAATTGATTACTCAAATAGTGTTAGAAATTAATAATAAGTATCCCGATTGGCTTTCGGATATTGAAGATTGTTTGCCTCACAAAATGTATATGATAGAGCTGTTGGGAAAAAGTAAAATACACAAAATGTTATTATTAGAATCGAAAACATTAAGATTTGCTCGAGATGCTAAATGTTATGATAGAAAAATGAAAATTTTATTAAACACGTAAGAATGTATGTATGTACGTACATACGTACTCTTAAAATTATATTCACAACATTTTTTTATCCAAACTTTAATTCCTACTTGCACTTTAAAATGCCGAAACTTTCATTCTCTGTTCATAACATAAAATACGAATCATGCATGCAGGAAAGTTTTGCCAAAAAGAGATAAGATACTCGTTCTCTGTTTTTTATTGTGGTTCCTAAGAATCTCGCTAGGAACAGCACTTACTAATCTTGAAAATGGTATTACAATAACTCTCGTTTGGTTGCCATTCTTATTAAAATATATATTCAAAGGTTCAATGTTCTCTTACAGCGAAATTTTATATACACAGGGCCGTACTAAATTTATGTCTTACAATTTTAAACAAGAAAAAACGTTTTTCACGTCCTTTTTAAAATTATTAATTAAAAAATAAAAACGAATACTGTTTCGCGATATTAAAATTGTACTTTTCACAGCCATTTTTAGTTAGTTTACGGTTACTATAGCTTAAGCAATTACAATCATATTTACTAGAAAAACGTATTTTTATATATTTACCTGGTTGAATAAACTAAATGAATATTTTATCGAAACATTTCAAATGTTTAATATTGACTTTTTTTTTAATTCTAAAACACGTGTTCTAGTATTGAACTAAAATTTTGAGGAGCGCGCAAATAATAGAACACTTCAATAGAACGGTAAGTTGACAGTAAGCAAGTGAGGTTAGAATATTAATGTTTTTACATATTTTTTATAACAAGAACAAATTTTAACTGCAGATAAATAATTCTTTAAAAAGTATGTATCAGTTAATATATTATTTACATTGTACGTACACTGAAATTGTTTATCTCATAAAAAATAAAAATCGAAAACATAACCTCTTTAATTTATTTTTGTTTTCATTTGAATAAATTATTTTTATTTTAGTGAAAACTGGTAAAAAAATGACACCGTTAATAAAAAGGGTAAAAAGAAATGTGAAAAATCAAGAACTAGAACCAAAACCTCTTATACAGGGTAGGGCAAAAAGGGTAGGAATGGCGTGAATGGCGGCAGGAAGATTTGCCGTTTGCGTTACAAAAGGATTCAGTCGTAAACACAATGTGGCGAACAAGCAGCGCGCTTTTGCCGTGGAAGCATACATACACAAAAAGGAGTCTGTAATCGCCGCCCAGCACATATCCATCTTTCTGGCGGTGTAAATAAACAAAATTTTCGATATTGGTGCGAAAACAATCCGAGGGTGATCCACGAGAAGCCTCTGCATAGTGATCGTGTCACAGTTTGGTGCGGAGTATCCGAATAGGGATTATCGGGCCTTACTTTTTTGAGGAAAGAAATCGGGCAGTTACCGTCAATTCTGGGCGCTATGTGAACATGCTCCAGAATTTTTTTAAAAGTGTATTTTGATTGTAACTGTTATTTAAAATTTATTTGTGAGATATCCGAAGAAATGACTTCGTAAGATTTGATAGATATTTTGTTCCTTCGATATTTATGAAAAAATGACAGCTGGCCATTAATGGTACAAACAGCTGATTGGTTAATTAATGCCCGGCGTAATGACCAATTTTTGTAGTACATTAGTTTCACCGCCAGAGAGCAAGTTGTTAATTTCGATCACGAATTGCTACAAGCGTAGCAGGTTTACGTTTACGAGACCAGTTGGATTGTGGAATGTGAAACGACGAGATTCAGCGGAAACTCCTAGCCGAAGCAAAATTAACACTATCAACTGCATTTGAAACTATTTCTGCTGCTGAAGTTGCAGCTGAAAAGGTTAGAGAAATTCGAGCAGGTACTGATTTACATCCGTAACAGACATTTAATAAAATGCACCATAAATTCGAACAAATATCTGAAACTACATTTGGTAACAAAAGAAAATGCCATTGTTGCGGAAGAAACCATGATCGCAAAGTATGCAAATTCAAGGACGCAGAATGTAGAGTTTACAAAAAGAAGGGGCGCATTCAATGAGTCTGCAGATCGCCAAATTCAGGTTTGCTAAAAATATATAAATACAATTCTACTGATCATACTGTGATGCCGTTAAAGTATTATTCTGATTCTAACTTATATGATTTTTTTTTTAAATTCCCGAAATTCAAACAAACCAAATGCAAAGCATAATGTAACAATATTTTTAAATGATGTTAAATGTGAAATGGAAATAGATAGCGGTTCTGACCATTCCATAATTTCTGAAAGTACTTACAGACAATTATGGCTAAAATTAGGCCCTACAATTATGCCATTCATTCCAAATTAGTTGATTTTCAAAAAAATGCAGTACGTGTTAAGGGTATTTATATGGTTCACTTTAAATATGGGATGCTTGAAGGAGAACTTGAATTGTTAATTGTTCGTGGCATCCGTGTCAGTTTACTAGGCCTAGCTTGGTTCAATCCCTTAGGAATAAAAATTGTTGTATTGCAGCAATTAGAATTGAAAAATACAAAAGTTGTTCAACTTGTTCATGAATTTAAAATTCTGTTCAATAATGAACTAGGTTGTTTTAAAGGGTATCCACAATTGCTTTCAATTAATCCAAATATAGTACCAATCCGTCTCAAAGCGCGAAATGAAAAAGGGCATACGTATTCGACAGGACAAATGTTTATTCGGAGTTCCAGAATTGGAATGCTGCAGGAATCCAGCCTAGTCCAAAAAAGGGCAAGCAGTTCTGAATGCACCACCACCAACGAATAAAGTGGAACTTCAAGCATTCCTTGGTATGTTGAATTTTTATCATTCATTTCTTAACAATAAAGCAACAGTAGCTGAACCGTTACACCGTTTACTCAATATATAGGATCAACATGGGTTTGGGCTAAAACACAGCGATCTTTATTGTTATTTCGTCTTTAATTTACATTTTTTTTGCGATGTTTTAGTCACTCCCATAGCCGCTGCACCGGGTGCAGCGCGACGCTGCAGCCCGAACTGCGCTTACTGGTGGGACATCCCCAGGTGTTCTAGGTCAAGGTGCATCAAAAAAAATTATTATTTCCGGTTCTTAGATAGAATTTCTGTCATGTTACATAGGAATTTTGCGAAAAAAAACGAATATGTACCTTGACAGATAATTATGTGTAGAACTCGGAACACGAACAATCAATCAAATCGGATAAGCCGTTCCGACGGTAGATGTCCCACCAGTTTCAAAAAAGTGGGTTCAAGATAATCGCGTTTAAAGTTTTGGGACTGTATTTTCGGCGATTTTGTCTACATATCTTAGTCAGCGATTCCGGGCTCGTACATGAGCCCTTCCCCATTTAATTCATCGTCGTCCATGTGTTTTTTGGCGGCCAAATTGGATCTCCGAGCCTCTTTCGCCGCTTCGGACAGCCGCCGCTCTTCTTGCTCGATGCGCGCCGCATCGGGCAAGGAGAGCGGCGGCTGTCCGAAGCGGCTAAAGAGGATCAACATGGGTTTGGAAATCCATAGATGCTAAGGTAAAAAATTACTTTCTTCAGATAGCATATTAACTCACTACGATCTTAAAATACCTTTACTGCTGACATGTAATTCATCTGCTTATGGAATCGGCGCAGTAATTAGTCATATTTCTGACAGAAATGAAAGTTCAGTAGCTTTTTATTCTAGAACGCTAACACAAACCGAAAGAAAATACGCTCAAATAGGCTGAGAAGCTCTGGCAATTGTAGCGGTAGTTAAAAAATTTCGTAATTATTTGTATGGTCGTTCATTTACAATAATTATAGATCACAAACCTCTTCTCAGATTATTTACAACAGATAAGCCTACAACTATGATTCTATCTCCCAGGATGATGCGTTGGCCATTAAATAAATTCATAAGATTATAAACTTACTTATAAACCGGGTAAATCTATTGCTAACGCGGACGGTCTTAGCCGCCTACCTGTTCAGGTTCCAGAGTTCAAGATTCCGGATCATTTGGAAGTTTATAGTATGACAAATCCAACTCTGACTGCAAAGGAAATTGTCGAACTATCGCTAATGGATCCAATAATTTCTAGAATATTAAATTGGGCTTGGAAACAATGGCCAACCAAAAATACGGAAGAACAATTTATGCCATTTAGAAAACGACAACACGAATTATCAACACACAGAAATTGTTTACTCTGGGGTAACCGTGTTGTCATTCCTCAAGCGGGGAAGGAAAGAGTATTAGCTGCGCTACATAATGGACACCCTGGAATCGTATCCATGAAGGCACTCGCGCGGAGTTTTGTCTGGTGGCCAAAGATGGAAAGCGAAAGTGGGAAAATTGTTCAAGCCAGCACAATATGCCAAGAATTCAGAGCAGCCCTGCCTAAATCAAAGCCTCTTTTGTGGGAAGTAACAAGAGCACCTTGATCTCGAATTCATTTGGATCTTGCTGGGCCTTTCCGGGGGCAAAACTGTTGAAATTCCCGATGATTTAGAATAAAAATAGCACACAAAACGCACAGTTTAAAGATTGAACAGCAAGAGAAGAGATTTATTCATTTCTAAAAAGGAGTACCAACATTTACAGTAAAATAACAGAACTACCAACTATGTCAACTGAATTGGCGGTATTTTATAAAATCAACACCTCCCCTCAATTCAACCCTTTTTATTAGAAAAATATAAGTTTTTATTTTGATTTAAATTAAATTTAACGTTTCTCTAAATTTTTAAAATTTTATATTTCTTAGACTTTTTGTCAGTACGTCGGCTAATTGTTCCTTAGAAGTAACAAAGATCAATTTTATTGCAGTCCCTTACGAAATGATATCGTACATCGATATGTTTACTAGGGTAAGTAGACCAGTAATGGAACGACGCTAGTAATAGAACAGGTATCAAAAACTTGGTTGTATACGTTTAAAATTGTGCAAATGAGTAGGCATAACAAAGATTTAAATATTTATATATAATTTTAAACAAGAAAAAACGTTTTTCACGTCCTTTTTAAAATTATTAATTAAAAAAAAAAACGAATACTGTTTCGCGATATTAAAATTGTACTTTTCACAGCCATTTTTAGTTAGTTTACGGTTACTATAGCTTAAGCAATTACAATCATATTTACTAGAAAAACGTATTTTTATATATTTACCTGGTTGAATAAACTAAATGAATATTTTATCGAAACATTTCAAATGTTTAATATTGACTTTTTTTTTTAATTCTAAAAACACGTGTTCTAGTATTGAACTAAAATTTTGAGGAGCGCGCAAATAATAGAACACTTCAATAGAACGGTAAGTTGACAGTAAGCAAGTGAGGTTAGAATATTAATGTTTTTACATATTTTTTATAACAAGAACAAATTTTAACTGCAGATAAATAATTCTTTAAAAAGTATGTATCAGTTAATATATTATTTACATTGTACGTACACTGAAATTGTTTATCTCATAAAAAATAAAAATCGAAAACATAACATCTTTAATTTATTTTTGTTTTCATTTGAATAAATTATTTTTATTTTAGTGAAAACTGGTAAAAAAATGACACCGTTAATAAAAAGGGTAAAAAGAAATGTGAAAAATCAAGAACTAGAACCAAAACCTCTTATACAGGGTAGGGCAAAAAGGGTAGGAATGGCGTGAATGGCGGCAGGAAGATTTGCCGTTTGCGTTACAAAAGGATTCAGTCGTAAACACAATGTGGCGAACAAGCAGCGCGCTTTTGCCGTGGAAGCATACATACACAAAAAGGAGTCTGTAATCGCCGCCCAGCACATATCCATCTTTCTGGCGGTGTAAATAAACAAAATTTTCGATATTGGTGCGAAAACAATCCGAGGGTGATCCACGAGAAGCCTCTGCATAGTGATCGTGTCACAGTTTGGTGCGGAGTATCCGAATAGGGATTATCGGGCCTTACTTTTTTGAGGAAAGAAATCGGGCAGTTACCGTCAATTCTGGGCGCTATGTGAACATGCTCCAGAATTTTTTTGCCCCTGCTCTTGAAGAACTTGGTCTCGAGAATGTCTGGTTTCAGCAGGACGGGGCCACAGCCCTCACAGCGCGGGCATCAATACTGGTTTTGAAGAAAATGTTCCCCGCTCGCTTTGTCTCCCTGAGATGTGATATTCCGTGGCCCGCGCGATCTCCAGATTTGATCCCGTGCGACTTTTTTCTGTGTGGTTATCTCAAAGCAGAAGTTTATAAACATCGACCGAGAAACCTGCAAACTTTAAAGGAGGCAATCCGCACGGAAATTCGCCGTATACCTGAAGAAATGCTTGAAAGGGTTATGCGAAACTTCAGAAGTCGTTTGCAGCAGTGTGTAGACAATGGAGGACAACACTTCGCCGATATGATTTTTAAAACTACATAAGATAAAACTGGCCATGTAACTACTTTATTTTATTGAAATAAATTTTTTGTATCTCGACTCCTTTTTCTTTAATTCACTTGCAAAACTAGGGAGGTTGTTTTGCCCCAGCCTGTACACTTTAAAAAATACTTTTATCTGAACAAAAAATTACAAGATGAAAAGTATTCTTATCTAAAAATATCTGCAGTGTCATGCACCGAACTTTCTTATCCGCATATGGGTTAAACCATATCGTAGTTACATTATTTTTCTAATTTATAATATTTGTTCTAACCTTTAGATCGCTTGTACACTAAATATATTTCTTAGAATAAATATTAAATGTCAAACTTCAAATTATTTAATTCTATTTTGTTAAACAATTGACAGGCGCAGATGATACGATTTATGTTAATATAAATATAATAAGCAGAAATTTATTTTGAAACCAGTACTCCTTTTGGAAAAATAATTCAAACAAAAGTTGTGCTATATATAAATACCTTTAATTTTTGTTGATACAATTTTTCTGTAACTATAACCATTTTTGCGTAATTGCAGAAACTGCAAAAAATGACTAGAGTAAACAGGCACTTCCGCTCTGAATATTTTTTTCAAAAATAGGAGGTGCACACCCCAGGCCTATGCAAATCTTAAGTTTAAAGTTTCATAATTTTAGCTTCAACCGTTTAGGCTGTAGAGAACATACACACACACAGACGGACGTCATTCCAAAAATAGTCGGAATCGATTCAGGGAAGGTCAAAACGTATATTTCCGTTGAAATCTCGAGTTCGAAATTTTTCATGATTACAATACTTACTTATACTGCGTATAAGAAAGTAAAAAATAAAACAAGAAAAGATTGTTCATAAAATTTTAATGCAAGAAAAGTATTAAAAATGTTGATTTAATACCTATTTATAAGTAATTTTAATATTTCGATTAAAAATTATTATTTAATTAAAATATAATTTGCATTATAGATAAAGAATAATATTGTTGTCTACATTTATAATTTAGAACTTTATAAATATTAAATTTAGCTTTAGATAGGTATAGTACCTCTATAATTTAAAAATTTAGAAAATAAAGCTACTGCAAGTGTTTTTTTATAAATATATACCTAAATTTTAGAAAATCCAAGTTAAGATATATAAATTTATAAGCTATATTAAATAAAAAATAAATTTATAATAGAACTTATTTATTTATTGATATACCTAGTTCATTTAACAAAAAATATAATTTGCCGTTCTAATACTAGAAAGGACTGTTCTATTAAAAGCAGCCACCGTTCTATGACTGGTAGTTTAACACCAAATTATAAATTGTGAACAAAATTACCTAAAACATCAATAAACAATTTTATTTATTTTTTATAACTTTATAAAACACATAAATTTAAAAAATTTTCAATTATTATATAAATATATTAACCATATTTTTTTTAATCCTCAGAAAAGTAGAGAATTTTCTTAACTGTTCTATTACTGGTCGATTTACCCTACGCTTAGTTTCCCAAGACTGGTTATCTACATAGGTATACATATTTTATATATATATATATATATATATATATATATATATATATATATATATATATATTATATTTTAATTTGTAAAAGTTCTTCCAGTAAGTTACTTAAAAACAAGCATTCCATTACACAAATAGATAATGCAATGTATTCAGCCTCTGTACTGGATAAAACTACAACGCATTCTTTCTTACTTTTCCAATGTACAGTGTTATTATTAATTTTTAAAACATATCCTGCAATACTTTTCCTATTTTTTATGCGAAATATAAGAAAATAAGCATTTACAACAATATTTGAATTTTTTGATATTTCAAATTTCATACACAAGTCAGAAGTACGTTTAAGGTATTTTAAAACATTTTTAAGATGTGACCAAGGAATGTTTTCGTAACAATTTTAGAATTGACTAAAATAAGTTACTGAGAAGCACAAATCAGACCTACTTCCTAGCATGATATACATAACTGATCCTACAAGCTCTTTATAGGCTGCTTTGTATGTTTGATTGTAATTTATTTCCAGATTTAAACCTGGTTCCATTGGTACATCAGAGATTTTACAGTTTAGCATATTATAATTATTCAAAACTTCAGTTTGAATTAAATATATACAATTCCCTTTTATATTTATTTCGATATCCGAAAATTTGAATTAATTTTCATTCGTTAAACCAGTAATTTTAAACCTCTGCAGTGCCAATGCACCGAACTTTCTTATACGCATATGGGTTAAACCATATCGTAATTACATTATTTTTCTAATTTATAATATTTGTTCTAACCTTTAGATCGCTTTTACAGTAAATATATTTCTTAGAATAAATATAAAACGTCTAACTTCAAATTATTTAAGCCTATTTTCTTTTCTTTTTGATACACAATTGACAGGCGCAGATGATACGATTTATGTAAAAATAAATATAATAAGAAGAAATTTCAAGAGCTATTTTCTTGTTTCCGGTTAACTATTATTATTATTATTTAAGTCTAATTTGTTAAACAATTGACAGGCGCAGATGATACGATTTATGTAAAAATTAATATAATATGAAGAAATTTCAAAAGCCATTTTATTTCTTCAGGTACCATTTGGGGAAAAAAGTTTCAAATAAAAGTTGTACAAAATGTCGATATCTATAATTTTTATTGTAATAATTTATCTGTAACTGCAACCATTTTTGAGTAATTGCAAAAACAGCAAAACATGACTAGAGTAAACATGCACTTCCGAGCGGAATATTCTTTTCAAAAATAGTCGGTTTTTTTGCCAGGCACATACAAATCTTACGTTTAAAATTTCATAATTTTTCCTTTAGCCGTTTGGGCTGTAGAGCACTCACATACACACACACACAGACGGACGTCATTTCAAAAATAGTTGGAATCGATTCAGGGAAGGTCAAAACGTATATTTCCGTTAAAATCACGACATCGAAATTTTTCATGATTACAATACTTACTTATATTGCGTATAAGAAAGTAAAAATTGATTTTAATTTCATTTTTAATTTCCAATGCATTATTTGAAGCCAAAAGTAAATCGTCAACCCAAAATAATAAACATCTGCAGTGTCATGCACCGAACTTTGTTATACGCTTTTGGGTTAGAACACATCCTAGTTTCATTATTTTTCTAATTTATAATATTTGTTCTAATCTTTGGAACACTTTTACACTAAATATATTTCTTAGAATAAATATTAAATGTCTAACTTCAAATTACTTAAGCCTATTTTCTTTTCTTTTTGATACACAATTGACAGGCGCAGATGATACGATTTATATAAAAATAAATATAATAAGAAGAAATTTTCTTGTTTCCGGTACCGTTTGGGAAAAAAAGTTGTACAAAATGTCGATATCTATAATTTTTATTGTAATAATTTACCTGTAACTGCAACCATTTTTGAGTAATTGCAAAAACAGCAAAAAATGACTAGAGTAAACATGCACTTCCGAGCGGAATATTCTTTTCAAAAGTAGTAGGTTTTCTTGCAAGGCACATACAAATCGTATGTTTAAAATTTCATAATTTTCCCTTTAGCCGTTTGGAATTTAGAGCGCTCACATTCACACACACACACAGACGGACGTCATTCCAAAAATAGTTGGAATCGATTCAGGGAAGGTCAAAACGTATATTTCCGTTAAAATCTCGACATCGAAATTTTTCATGATTACAATACTTTCTTATACTGCGTAAAAGAAAGTAATAGTTGGAATCGATTCAGGGAAGGTCAAAACGTATTTTTCCGTTAAAATCTCGAGATCTAAATCTTTCATGATTACAATACTTACTTATACTGCGTATAAGAAATATGAAGAAATTTAAATAGCTAATATTTTGCAAACTGTACTCTTTTTGAAAAAAAATTTCAAAGAAAAGTTATGAGAAATATAAATAACTTTAATTTTTGTCGTAACAATTTTTCTGTATCTGTAACCATTTTTGAACCAAAATTGACTAGAGTAAACAGGCACTCCATCTTTGAATTAAAAAAAAATGCACATGCGATGTATATACGAGTCCTAATTTTAAAGTTTCATAATTTTACCTTTAGTCGGAATCGATTCAGGTGCACACCCCAGGCCTATGCAAATCTTAAGTTTAAAGTTTCATAATTTTAGCTTCAACCGTTTAGGCTGTAGAGAACATACACACACACAGACGGACGTCATTCCAAAAATAGTCGGAATCGATTCAGGGAAGGTCAAAACGTATATTTCCGTTAAAATCTCGAGATCGAAATTTTTCATGATTACAATACTTGCTTATACTGCGTATAAGAAAGTAAAAATTAATTTCAACAGTAGCCCTAATATTCACTCCCATAGATGAACGATGGTACAAATACACGCATGATCTCGCTTCTCTTGCTGTATTTTTAGCGATATATGGTATTAATAAAATGTTAGAAATTTTGCGCACAAGATTTTTATATACACCTATTTTTTATTATATCATAACAGTAAATAAATGTACAAAGCATAAATTATAATCATAACTAAAATAAAGATACGCAAATAATGATACAACTAAAAATTAAATTAAATGTAATCTGCACGATTATGAAAAAAACCAAGCACAATTTATACAAAATGTTCAAAACATAATGAGAAACGTAAAATAAATACACAAATCAACTGCCATCATTAGAAGTAAAGCACAACCAATATTTTTTGCATTAAAATTAACATACATAAATACGTAAAAATAAATAGATGCAAATGGGATCTAATTGTGCAAGGATGCCACCCTACATTATTAAAAAATAAAATAAACAAATATTTCCTGCCATGGCCGCCAGCAGAGATCAAAGTAATATATTCCACAATGAATTGTTACAAATTCTATTACTTTGAAATTTGAGAAGGTTGCGAGTATACTACCTTCCTAGCACCATGATGTATTTGTTTAATGTTATTTACTTTACAAATACGCATGTTCTGTTTTAAAATTACTTACCATAGTAAGAAAATAAACGAGTTTGTTTATAAATACTATCTTTTATTAGTAAATGTATAAATATGAAAGAGTAGCACCTCAGTTTTATACGCCAAGAACTACACCCACTGTAAACATGTTATACAAAATACGACAGATTATTATATTTATGGCCGGTTACAACGTTGACACTTAACGCTTAAGTTATTTTTATTTACTGCTGTTCAGTGAATATAACGCTAAACTAGCCTGCAATCATTAAGAGCGAACATATTGGATACATTACTACAATATAAAAGAGAATTTATTATTTTATATATTTTTGCTGCTAATAGAACAGTTTAAGGTCCGCTTTAGTTAAGTATCATCGGTGCAACTAGGCATACATTTCTTATGTCGAGTAGTGACATTCTGGACTGTAGTTTACTAGTGAGTTAAAATAATAGCGATGTTTCTTTATTCTTATAAGATGCCTAATAGTTTGTTTCTTTAACATGATTACATTATAAGCATAACTTATTTCGAAACTATTGACGTCAACTGCTATCTAAGATAGTTGCGTTTATTTTAACCATGCTAAAATGTAATGGTAATATTAACATTTTGTTTGCAATGCACATCTATTTTCCAATATCTTCTCATTCGCCTGTTTTGTGCTTTTATACAATATTTTATTTAAACGAGTAATTGATGACATCAAAATAACTTAAGCGTTGTAACAAATTGCAATTAACCTAGTTAGACATATGAAAGGTTTCTGATTAACAAACATATTTTTTATAAATTACAAGATTACTTCTCGGTAATTTAGAAATTACGAGTCGGGAAGAAAGATGAATTCATGAAATGATGAATTTACTGATATAAAAAAATATACATTAATAAACGAATAATACTAACAGATTAAATTTAAAATTCGTTATAACAATAATCTACATTCTACACGTTTGATTCTACATTTAAATATTAAGACACTTTTATTCAGTACCAAAATACTTTGAAAATCAATTGACATATTTTAGAATACATGTTCGGTATTTTAAGGATATTTCGGTATTGGAGTAATGGAACAATATTGAATAGAACCTTAAATTTTTCTAATTACTTAAAGCTTTAGAAAAAACATAGAACACCTTGCTAATTAAAAATCTTGCTAACACACATGATAAGTAAGAATTACCTATCAAAGATAGTCAGACTAAAAAGAGAATTTCTTCATTTGAAAAGTATCGTTAACAATTTACCATTCCAAATTGATATCATACTACGTCCACCAATTTAGTTGAGAATATAGAAAAATATCTCTGTGTTACTTCAAATATCGTACACTATCCTGCGCTTTATATAAGGCGGTGTTTATCAATAAATAATATTCAGTTCGGTGTGAGTTTAAGTTTGTTAAAAAAATATGCAGATGATACTAGTGCCCAACTAAATAAATTTGAACATGGACTGTGTCCGATTAATCGGAAAAGTATTTCAAATTAGCTAATGTTACTATTTAAATGCATATGGAGCAACTTAACATATGTTAGTAGAAAACAAATTTAAATTGTGGCAAAAGTGAATTTAAATATCGATAATTTTGTCCTGCATAGTTATAAGAAATCTTAATCCCTGGTTCTTGTACATGCCTAATATGGAAAGTACAAAATTGGATACATATTATTCGTGTTCCTTTCAAGAATAAATAGATTTAGGTTTTTGGCTAAGCTTGTTCGTATTTATTACTATACTGACCTGGATAAGAACAACGATGCTGTATTAAAAATACAACAATGTGATAGCTAGTTGTTAAATTTAAAATTTGAATCAGAACAGATTCGATACAGTATGATTGTATGAAAGTTACACTTGCATCAGTTTTCCAGCAAATATTTTTAAACGAGGTATATTCCAAATTATACAATCTTAGTCCTGTTTATTTGTGATGGAAAGGTTAGACGAAGTATAAAACAGAAAACGTACGTAATACGCGAACGATTTTTCAATGAATTTCAGTTCTCCGTATATTCCAATCACATATAGATACCGAACACTTGTTTTTATAAGTATACCCTACTCGTTATATAAATGAGCAAATTATATCGGTTTTGTAAATAAATGTCTTCCATGCATTACGATATATATATATATATATATATATATATATATATATATATATATACATATATATATATATATATATATATATATATATATATATATATATATATAAAACTATTTAGTTTGGTTAACTTTTGTACTAGCTATATTTACCACATAATCGTTATTTTTTATATCGTTATTATAAAATTGTGCGGTTGCATAATAAAGATTATTAATGTTATATTAATGTTAGGTATAAAAACATTTTTGATGCATGGATTACTATAAATAACAACTAAATTTACAATAAATATCATTCAGAAGTGTGCAGAATTGTCCGCAACACACCATTATCACATGAAAATGACACAAAAGGCTGCACATTGTGAAAACGTTGGATTATTCATATTTTAAGATAAATTCAGATAAAAGTAAACTTTAATATGTACTATTTCGTTTGATTTATAAATCTCTCAAAGCCTATAGAAATAATTTATATTAAAAGTAATAAAATCAACTCGTTATCTTAATACATTATTGTAATTTATTTTATATTGTAGACAAAACTATTTAAGTTTTACCAAAATTAATAAATCTTTATATAATGCAATAAGATTCTAAAAAAATTTTATTGACTCAAAAATTAAATTTATTGAAATACTGTAATATTATAATAGCTCTCTTGTAGAACGAACCAAATTATACATGGAAATCGAATTAAAAACACAAAAAAGACAATCCAGAAAATGTTGCTTCACTTTTATTAAGCACAATCATGACTTATGTAAATAAAAAAGATAATCTAAGAAAAGTTGGTTTTTAAAAATAGTTTTACTATATGTGAAAGTCTAGAGGATATTGATAACTAAGTAAAATTGAAAATGTATGCTAACGAAAATATAATACAATCAAATTAGCACCATTCCAATTATTACTTATGAATTTGAACATCCATATCAAAATAATTGATTGAAAAACATACTATTATTGTTATATCATGTCTAATAGAAAGTACAGTACACGACAAGACATGAGTAACGTCGTAAATCATACTAAATTCTGTAATTGAAGCACCCAACTCTGCTAATAGCGAACCTAGCTACTGAAATCAAATTAAATGTGTAATTTGTGTATACATGATTATTTCTCAATGTAAAATGATTTGAGAATATTAATATAGTATACGTAAATACTAGCTCTGAGGTTTTCAAATTAAATGCAATAAACGCAATAGATATATAGATTAATTTCTAAAATATGAATTTATCCTAAATCCAGCGTTCAACTTTTCATAAATTACAATGAATTTTAAATTATCTTATCAACACATTATACGTATTCCGTAACTGCTAGTTACACCAATCCGGATCCTGAAACAAAAGAAAGAAAAAATTACAAACTTGTATTAAATATCGAGAGATATATATGAAAATGCGTGTTAGTGGCTAAAAGTTATGTACGAGAGAGGATCGATAAATATATAGGGAGACTGTATGGGCAGAAAAAGTAGCTTGCCACGGCGGGTGGGAAATACGATTGCGCGGATCTGAATTTGTTTCTGTGAAAGTCCTATGTTATTCTTATGGAGAAATACACTTTTTTATAAATGCAAAATAAGCCCACTAACAAACTTTTAGTAGCATAATCATTAGTCTTAGCATAAAGCTGGATAGTTAAAGTGTCAGTTAAAAATTAACGGGGCCCATCCATAATTACAGATTTATTGCTACTTGAAATAATTGTAAATACAAATTTGGCGCATTTTTATACTTCCGGAACAGATAGTTTCGATCAGGCCCCTCCGACTCTACCACAATTCTATTGTTGACGAGATTTACTCACTGACTAGAAAATTGTAGATGGCTCTGACAACCAATAGTGATCAATAAAACGGACCGAAACTTAACCTCATTCGACATATTCTTTAGATTCGTCAGATCTAAAATGCCCAATTGTTGTGCCGCGATCGGGTGTATGTCCGGTTACAGAAGTAACCCGGAGAAAATGCGTATGTATAAGGTTCCTAAAGATCCCGAATTGGCAGCGGCTTGGCAAAAAGCGTCTAAGAGGACGGGCAGTTCATCAAATCATTTAAATGTGGATTTCAAATTCCCAATAGGTACTTCAAGAATCACTGAAGAGACTTAAGGGGTTAGTACTCCTTTGAACTTTCAAAAAATCGTTTTTTTTTATTGGGCTTAAAAATTCCTTTGGGTGTCTACTTTATTGTAAACATTACCCGAAGTCCGCCAACAGCTTCGTTTAAAAGGTACAGGCCAATTAGTGGACCTGTGTCCCGGTGGTCCGCATGCAGTCCCAAAACTTCAAACGCGATTATCTACATCTACCGTCGGAACGGGTTATCCGATTTGATTGATTGTTCCTGTTCCGAATTCTACCCTAAATTATTTGTCGAGGTACATATTACGATATATATATATATATATATATATATATATATATATATATATATATATATATATATATATATATATATCATACATATTCGTTTTTTGATTGGTTGAAAAATGGCTTTTTAGTGCTTTTATTTCAATTTTCGGGAGCGAAAAACCAACTTTTTTTCAAAGTGCTCCCTATTTTTTATTTTTCAACATTTCTTAAAATCCCTATGTACCTTGACAGAAAATCTATCCAACAACCAGAAATTTTTTTTTTGTTGTTGCTTGATCTGGACTACGTGGAGATGTCCCACCAGTAAGCGCAGTTCGGGCTGCAGCGTCGCGCTACACCTGGTGCAGCGGCTACGGGAGTGACTTAAACATCGCAAAAAAAAAGTAAATTTAAGAAGAAATTTCAATAAAGATTGCTTTGTTTTCCGTTTTCCAATCGGTTGTTATTTGTTCTTAAAAAAAATTCGCAAAAAACGCCTTGTTTTTTGGCCTCAAAGGAGTACTAACCCCTTAATGACTGGGAGAAGTTGAAGAACAGAGGATTGATAAAAGAGACAGAATTCCTGACTTAATAACATAAAAAAAACTGCGATTCCCATGCCGAGAGCACAAATTAAAAATAATGTCTTGAATTATTTTCATTTTTCTAAAAGTACGTCTAGAGCGTAATTGTATATTCTTAAATGCAGATCATTAAGAAAATTTACATAAAAAAAGTTGGCAAGACATTGTAAAAACTTAACATATATAAGAAATAATTTTATGTGTATTGCTTTGTACCCCTATGATACCACCAACATTTATATTTTTAATTTAAAGTTAAATTAATTTTATTTTACATTAAATGGTTATTGCGTCATTCAATATAAAATAAATAAATATTATCCTTCAAAAATTTAGGAAATACAAATAACAAAACTATAATGCAACTATATTTAAATATTGTCGCGCTAAAATATTCGTACCGGTTGGGCCATGAACATCACGACCGATTTTCAGTGCCATCTACAACTTTCCAGTCACTATTAAAAGTGTCAAAAGCTTAAGTCGGAGGGGGCTGGTTTCGATCTGCCATACATACGCATTTTCTCAGGTTTACTGACGAATCTAATGAATATGTCGAATTAGGTTAAGTTTCGGCCTGCTCTATTGACCACTATTGATTATCAGAGCCATCTACAATTTTCTAGTCAGCAAGCAAATCCCGTCAACAATAGAATTGTGGTAGAGTCGAAAAAATTAAAATTAATATAAAATCGAAAAATATTAAATAATATCATTATTTAGTTATCAATATAAATAAATGGGCCTATAAATAATTTATTTTTGATATATTCATGTTAACTGATCGCATAATCCGCTACTTGATCTGTCACTCTGACTTTAACATTCGCAGAAATTTAGAAGTTGTTTCTATTTATTCGTGTTGTGTATTAAATAAAAGTTATTTTGCTTATTGAAATGCATTCATTTTGTTACTTAATTTGAATTCATTTTGTTCGTAAATTTAAATTCATATTTTTAGTATACTTTTTGGATCGAAATCAGTATTTTTAAAGATATCCCTTTTAATATTATTGTCTGTGGTTTTATTAGTATCTCCTTGACTATAGCTCAAAAACATGCTCGTCATATTGGAAGTTATTTATGATGAAGAATTGCAATACTGATGGTTTTATAAATTTCATTGTGATATTTACAAAATATCTGTTGTGATTGATTAAAAACCAATTTTGTTTTGAGTGTTTTAAATATTTGCACTATAAAATAAATATTATCTAATATAAATAAATCTAAATAATGAAATTGTGTTTCCTACTAAAACTTTGTTTATTTATCAAAGAATAATTATATTATACACATATTATATTTAATTTCACAGTAACAAATTAATATAAAACCTGATAAAGTAAACGTCCAGATGTTTCACAAGCAGCCCTCTTGCATTCAAGCCAAGGAATGATTTTGGAACCATTTTCTCTAAACTCTCCTTAAAATAACATACAAAAATGCGTTCGTTGTAGTTAGGCTCCCGAGTTAATATTCTATAAAATATATTATTTATGGTTGGACATAAAAAAAAACTCAATTCTTATACAATATGGTTTATCCAGTGGTTTATCGCCTTCATTTTCTGGGAAACATATTAACTTGCACACTAAATTCATTCCCGAGTGTTTACACTCCAAGTCCGCATTTCAATAAATTAAAATAAATCAGTGACAGAAATAGTAAAGGGGATTCTTAAATTTAATTTGACATACGAACAGAATTTAATTTTACAAACGAACGGAATTTAATTTAAGAAACAAAAAGGACAAATAGAATCCATAAATATTATCAAACGGAAAAATAGAAGAAGCAACAACAAAGGTTCTTCGAATGCCAATGTCAAAGTGACAGATAAAGCATACATCGAAACTATCAGTACCGGAAGTATAAAAAAGCGCAAAATTTGTATTTCTAATTATTTCAAATAAGTGTAAATCTGTAATTATGGATGGGCCCCGGCAATTTTTAATAGTATCTGACACTTTAACTATCCAGCTTTATGCTAAGACTTTATTAGTGGATTTATTCTGCGTTTCAAAAAAATGTGTATTTCTCCATAAGAATAACATGGGACTTTTCACAGAAAAAAATTCAGATCCACCCATTCGTATTTCCTGCCCGCCGTGACACGCCACTGTTTCTGCCCATTAGTTAACGTGGACTGTGAGAATCTAACGTTCATGTCCATTTACAATGAATAAGAAGGGCGTCCGTGGTCACAGTAAGTAAACTATGAAGTTCGCCTAGTTTGAAACCCTCCTAGGTCAAATGGAAAATTTCACCTGTTATTTTCCTTCGGTAAAACGGTACGTAGGCAGGTTTTTCGGATACTCTGGTTCATCTGTCTAGAAAACACATACATACATATACGACTCGATAATTTCAGAATTCCATACCATACAAACAAACAAACGGAGTTTAGGTCCATCAGGTTAGCTTACGTCACAGAAAATATTGGCCACGCATATTGAAGAGGGAACATTCCCTATAGCGGGGCACACAATAATAATTATGAATAGGGTTGGTATCCATAGTCGTTAAATGTATTTTAAATCTATACATAATAATTGGATTGTAAATTAATTCGCATTTATCGCATTTGTATTGATATAGACTTGATCGTTTAAAAATTATATGCAATTAAAATTTAAAAAAAATGAAATAACTTTTCGACAAAAGTTGTGCGAAATATTAAAATCTTTCATTTTTACTTTCTTATAAGCAGTATAAGTAAGTATTCTAATCATGAAAATTTTCTATCTCGGGATTTTAACGGAAATATACGTATTGACTTTCCCCGAATCGAGTCTGACTATTTTGGAGATAACGTCTGTGCGTGTGTGTGGATCTGGCTGTTTGTGTGCGCTCTACAGCTTAAACGATTTAAGATAAAATTATGGATTTGTATATGCCTGGCAGAAAAACCTCTTATTTTTGAAAGGAATATTCCAACCATAAGTGCATGTTTACTCTAGTCATTTTTTGTATTTTCTGCTATAACTTAAAAACGGTAGTAATTAGTTGGAATGAAAATAAAAGATATTAATATTTCGCATAACTATTATAAGAATATATTTTTCAGAAAAGGTACTGGCTACAAATATAAAAAGTAATTTTCAATATTACATTTAATACTTCTCACGTCGACCACATTACATACTTTACCTCTGCCAGTGTACTCGCCTCGCCGGTACGTATGCTGGCATGTGGCATGTTTGTCGCTGAACTTTCTTATACGCACTTTGGTTAGATCGTCAGAATTTATAAAATTTGAAATTTTTTTAAATTTTCAAAAAATTTTAAATCTTAACAATCTAACTAAAATGCGTTTAAGGTTGTATGAGACATAAATTAAAAATGCTACAAAGCTATTCATCTTTCGTATATAAGTTGATGTCATTACAGTCAAAATTGATACCGCATCTGGACTCGCAATAGGGAGATGCGAAACGATTGTGTCGCAGGAGGCTAACCCGTGCCCCATTTTAGAACCGAACTGAACGCGCAAGTGGACTGCTGGACATTGTGCACAGCTACGTATTTGGCCCCATGAGGACATAATCAAAAGGCGGGGTGCGATACTTCGTCACTTTCATTGACAATTACAGTCGCTTGTGTGTGATTTACTTCATTCGGAACAAGAGTGAGGTCACGTCAAAGTTTCAGGAGTACAAAAGCTTCGTCGAAACCCCAACCGCAGAAGGTGAAGGTTTTACAAAGCGATAACGGCACTAAGTATTGCAACAGCAAGATGGACGACACTCTGAAGAGTTTCGACATCCAGCGTCGACTCTCCACCGTCTACACTCCTCAACAGAACGGGCTGGCCGAGAGGTAAAATCGGACCTTGGTGGAGGCTGCTAGGTGCATGTTATTTGACTCTGGATTTTTCTCCTCTTTCTGGGCTGTAGCCATCGCCACAGCCAATCACATACGCAATCGATGTGTGAAAAATAGTTTGAGCGAAGACATACCCTACAAGCTATGGACCGACAAAACACACACAGCTGAACTACCTTCAAGCCTTCGGCCGCAAGGCCTACGTGCCTGAAAAATCCGGAGGCAAGGAGACGAAGGCGTTGGAAGGAATCTTCGTCGTATATCCAACTTCGTCAAAAGACTACTGGATCTGGGTTTCGCACGAGAGAAAAATTCATACTTCAAGAGACGTAAAGTATGGATTTTTCTCAGGTCAAACATGTTAGTTCAAAAGTGCGATATGAGCAGTAATGACGAGTATATGCAGTTAGCAGCGGCGTCCGCTACTTAAATTAAAAAGAAGCAAAATAAATTAGCTCAACAGCCACAAATTCGAAGAAAATGGGTGAAAGAATGGCTTTTAATGGCTTCGAAAACCGCAGCGTATGCTATTTATTTTAATTCTTATAGTTTTTTTCGTTGCATTTGGTTCAATTTCTTGTAATTTTTTTAATAAAACTGTATATGCTGTATTGTTTTCATTTCGCTCTTTATAATCGCTACTTTTGGTCTGCCATAAGCAAGGATAACGTCTATATATTTCGATGAAATCCGTCATAAATGCTTTTGAAAAGAGTCTTAAATGAGACATTGCAAGACCGATAAAAAAAGCGAACTGAAAAAAATACGCGAGACACTGTATTCACAATGTATGCGATTAAATCGTGATGTTTGGCCACACACCGACAATCTTGTACGCGCGTACACGTGCGCACGTTGATTTATTCCGGTCAAGTTGAGGTGTCCACACACTAGCGTACTTGACCGTCACCCATGTACGCATGCAAGTGCGCACGTTGATGTATGCCAGTGTGTGGTCAAAAATTCGCATTCTTGAGCGACACTCATGTATTCCAACCTTACCGGAATACATCAACGCGCACACATGTACGCGCGTACAAGATTGTCGGTGTGTGGCCAAACATCACGATTTATTCGCACACATTAGCCTGTAGCACGGACAAGCTACTAAGGCTGTATTAGCTAATAATGTCGGGTCTACTAAAAAAGTATAGCACGCACACGCTACTAAGGGCTACTAAGCATGGTTGCCCATAGTAACGACAACAAATTAATACACTCCTCAAAACCAGCTAGGGCCATGTTTAGCGTTGTATTAGCATTCAAAAATTGCAAATGCTATACGCGATATTCGCGAATTGCGTAGACTTGGCAATTATTAGGCCAAAAAACGTATACTTATATATAGAAACCGAAGAAACCCATTTGATTTATTGTCAGAAAAAGAATTTCGTCGCAGATATCGTTTACACGCAAATAGAACAACTATTTCATCTACACTACAGGTGTTAACTACTTTGCGATATTTTGCAAAAGGTTTATATCAAGAAAACAACGGTTAGTTTTTACGTGAAATTCAAAATGAGCGGCATAAATTATAAGTGTGCGCGTCTCAACATTTACCTACGACTGTGCAGTGCGATGAAGAGAATGAAGTGTGCAGTCTGTCCATAGCTGCTATGCTTTTCTGCTTCGTAGTTTATCATTAATATAATCTATAAATATATTTGGTAATCGCTCTAAAAATGTTTTGCTGTATCATTAAATTATTTAAATGTTAAACCGATCTAATAATAACTTCCGAATATAACCTCAATGGTGAATTTATCAGTAATAATTATTTTTGTAGGCGTTTTACATGGTTTGCACAATATTCGCATTGCCAGGAATCAAGGTGATATTGGTACCTCTCTTAGTAATTACTTTACATTGCGGTTATATATAATATATTTTTTTAATTCGTAGATTCCGATTTTGAAACCTCTGATGAGGACGATGATGTGAACGCAGTTTACTGCAAGTTATTTTCAACGTCCAGCTTAACATAAACCTTTATATAAAATATTTGCAAAACATCATTTTCCTTGGTTTGTACATATAGAAATATACATGTTTTTGGTCTACTAAACTTGTGATTAATTAAATTTTCAATGTAACCGTTAAATAAAAGTACATATTTAATAATAGACTAATTTATTTTATTTCTAAATAAAATTTTCTTTTTTCAACTCGACGAGTTCTAACTTCAATTTTTCTATTTTCCCTCTTCGCCGTATCACTTCTTATCTGCTTCGTCTATTTTTCTATCTTCATTTGCCTTACGACTGAAGCACTTGATTTCATTCGTCTCCATTGCTCTTTTATTCTTACAACTGTTCTCACATATTCATTTGCACAAAAAATATTGCCTATCTCGGCCCATGCACTCTTCTTTGATTTTAACACATTCACAGCATTCATTTTACATGCAATCACTTCCCGATGAGCTCGCACACATTCCAACAATAACAAATTTTCCTCATTTGCCCATTTATCTGTCCGCTCTCTGCTTGATCCACTCATTACATCAATCATTGAAAATTTATTAAATTGAAAACAGAAAATGTATTTCTTGAAACTATAGAATTATGTTAAACTAGTAGTTAGCGAATAAGCAAAATAGTTAAAATTGATAAATAAACTATTTACTTAGCTCAATTAACAATCAATTTCAATAAAATATAATACAATTAAATTTGTTCAATGTCTGCATATATTTTATTTTGACAAGTGACAGTAATATGCGACATTGTCAAGCGTATTTTTGCTAGTAGGCATGATCAGCTAATACATCGCTAATCAACTGTCCGTGCTATGGAAGTTATTAAAGTGTGTATTAGGCGTTTCTATGATATTAGCTAGTACCCCAAATACAGAACTTTAGTAGCTTGTGCGTGCTACGGGCCATTGTGAATACAGTGTCTCGCGTATTTTTGTTCAGTTCGCTCTTTTTATCGGTCTTGAAATGTCTGATTTAGACTCTTTTCAAAAGGATTTACGACGGATTACATCGAAATATATAGAAGCGTTTTTTCAATAAGATTAATATGAGTATATTTTGCGGTTTTCGAAGCCATTAAAAGCCATTCTTTCACCCATTTTCTTCGAATTTGTGGCTGTTGACCTAATTTATTTTGCTTCTTTTTAATTAAAGTAGCGGACGCCGCTGCTAACTGCATATACTCGTCATTACTGCTCATATCGCACTTTTGAACTAACATGTTTGACCTGAGAAAAATCCATACTTTACGTCTCTTGAAGTATGAATTTTTCTCTCGTGCGAAACCCAGATCCTGTAGTCTTTTGACGAAGTTGGATATACAGTATGACCCCGCTTAACGCGGGGTATACGTTCCATCAAAGGAGAGCGTTATACGAAACAGCGGTAAACGAAGTCATCTCATCATGTAAATAATGGGGTTAGGGGAAAATTAGTAGAAAATTCAAAAATTGCTTATGTATTTTGTCACTTCGAGTTTATTATATATGTTGGTTATAACAACACATCAACAAAAACTTATTTATTACAAATATAGAAACATAATTAATGGATATATAAAAATAAATAAAATTCTAGGTCACCATTTATGTTTGAGATCAATCAGATTGTCCTACGTTACTAATTTTCGGCCTTTTTATCAAGAAGGTATCTAATGTCATTTGCGTTTTTCTTTTTCGCTCTGTAACAAGTTGTCGATAAGTGGACAAGGCAACCATGACCCTCCGTCTTGCCTTTGAACTCCTATCAAAATCATTTTCAGTAAATTGGTCCATAATTTCCGTTATAGTGGCTAAACTGGTTTTTAGAAATGCCTTCGAAAGTAATTTTTGCTCTTCTTCAGAATCACTACTTCCAATATTTTTGTGTTCTTCTTTGTCCGCTAATTCCTTGACCTCATCATAAGAACGACTTTCTGCTGTTTCTTGCAATAATTCTTTTTTTTTGTTTCGCTAATTCAACTATTTTGTTCATATCAACAGTAGAGTGTGTAGTGTCTTCGTCCTTACCTAGATCTGGCAAAATGTTTTTCCACGCCCCTTTCAAACATATTTCTGTTACCTCATTCCAAGAAAGATTTATGTTTCCTACAGCATCTAAGATATTGTAATTCTTCCAAAATTTTCTTATTGATTGTTTTTCTTCTTCGTCTGTTTTTTCAAACATGTCTAAATGTTCGCCGCAGGTAATTAGCTTTAAAATTTGATATAACACCTTGATCCATTGGTTGGATTAAGGCAGTTGTGTTAGCCGGCAAGAAAACCACTTCGACTGGAATGCATGTTATTAAGTCAGATAAATTCTTTGGATGGCTTGGAGCATTATCCATTAAAAGTAGTGCTTTTGGTTCAAGTTTTTTGATTTCGCAATAGCGTTGAACAGACGGGCAAAAATGTTCAGTGAATCAATTCTGGAAAATTTTCATAGTAATCAATGATATTTTATTAGACTCCCAAATTACAGGTAAAGTTGATTTAGATATTCCTTTCATCGCTCTTGGGTTTTTGGAAAGGAAAATTAGTGGCTTTAATTTAAAGTCACCATTGGCGTTACCACCCAATAGAAGTGTTAAGTGATCTTTTGCAGCTTTAAATCTTGGTGCACGTTTTTCTTCTCGGGATAATAATGTTCATTTCTCTTTCAAAAGAAGCCCGTTTCATCGACATTAAAAACCAATTCAGAAGGATAGTTTCCTCGTTCAATTATTGTTTTTAATGTTGCTGGGAATTTAGCCGCTGCTTTTATATCTCCACTGGTCGCTTCTCCTGTAATCTGTATGTTATGAATATTATATCGGTATTTAAATCTATTAAACCATCCTCGACTTGCAACGAAAGTTTCAGTTGTGTCATTTACTTTAACCTGAATGTGATTAAAAATTCTTCTCGCTTTTTCCATTATAATAGTTTGGCTTAGTGGCATATTGCGTTCATTTTCGTCGTCAATCCATATTGAAAGTCGTTTTTCCATTTCCTCTATCGTATTATTCCTATAACGGGTAATTCTAGTGGCAAAGTTTGTTGTAGTTGTAGTTACCGATGACACTATTTTTTCTTTATTCCTAAGAATTTTCCTTATTGTTGAAGTGGACAAATTCAACGCAACACCAATTTGAGATTGACGTTCTCCAGTATCTAATCTTCTAAGCACTTGCATTTTAGTTTCCAGGGAAACGCTTTTTCTTGTCGTTTTATTTTCGTGTATTTTATTATCAGCCATAATAGAAACTAAAATTTATAAATGTTGTCACTATATCAATCATTATATTACATAAATGTATACTAACAATAATAACAAATGCTTAAAACAATAAAAATACGTTTGTGTAACACCGCAGTGAAGGATCAATGAAGATAAATTACTTGAATTACGGGAAAGCCCAACGCTGTGTGCAATTTTTGGGGAATCCCACTATTCCTATAAAACCGCGTTAAACCGAAACAGCGCTAATCGGATCAGCGCTAAGCGGGGTCTTACTGTACGACGAAGATTCCTTCCAACGCCTTCGTCTCTTACTTGCCCTTGCCTCCGGATTTTTCCGGCACGTAGGCCTTGCGGCCGAAGGCTTGAAGGTAGTTCAGCTGTGTGTGTTTTGTCGGTCCATAGCTTGTAGGAATATACTCGTCATCACTGCCCATTTCGCACTTTTGAACTAACATGTTTGACAAACGTGTGTATAGGTCTGTGGGTATAAACATTTGTCGTACATGAACGTCGTACATGTACGTGAAACAGGTATGTCGCACAAGTACGTTAGTGTGTGGCCACCTTTGGAATACATGCGTGTCGCTCAAGAATGCAACTTTTTGACCACACACTGGCAAATATCAACGTGCGCACTTGTATGTGCACATGGATGACGCTCAAGTACGCTAGTGTGTGGCCACCTTAATACAGGCTTAGTTGCTTGTTGGTGCTACGGGTCAACGATATTAACTAGTAGTCCCTAATACAGAACTTTAATAGCTGGTCCGTACTACGGACCATTGTCTTTATAGACACGAGGAATGGATACGACAGCTTTGAAGACCTATGCTCGACCGAAAATATCATCATTGGCCGAAATCAACAACAGATTATCGAGGACAAGGATTTCAAGTCGATAGACAGCGAACTTGAGGAAGACACATCATAAGTCAACAGACCAAAGAGATCGACGTCTGAAATCCCAAAGGGTGAAGAGAGCTTGCCAAACACGACTGGTTTCAAAAGCCACCCAGCAGGCCCTCGAAACTAGGGACCGGTCAACCAGGTCGTCCAAAGAAAGTGTATAAGACGGTCGAGATCAGCTACATTACATCACAAACAACACGTGGAAAATCAAAGATCAACCAGATAATGCGCAAGTAATCGGCTGCCGAATGGTTCTCCGAAACAAGTGGACAGTGGACGGGGACAATCAAAAGGCCAGGCTAGTTGCTCGAGGTTTCTTGCAGAAACCTGGCGTGGATTTTCACGACACGTTTGCTGCTGTAGCCCAACTCAACTCATTGAGATTACTTATGGCTCTCGCCGCAAAACAAGACAAGCACATCTCTCATCTCAACATTACTGCCGCACACCTAAACGGCAAAATGGACACTACTGCGCTCCTGAAGGACATGCTACAACGGATGATCAAAGATCGCGACACAGATCTTCGAAAGAAGGCTTCCGCCATGCTTCAGGACCTTTGAGGTGGTGGCGAAAGTCAAGAAGGCCCTCTACAGGCTGCGACAAGCCAGTCGACAATGGAACATCGAGATCAACAGGGCGTTGAAGGGCATCGGTTTGAACGCGACCAGTTCGAACACCTGCATTTATGTGGGCCAAGACCAGAGGACTTTTGTGCTACTATATGTAGACGACATCCTTATCTTTTCGAACAGTCGCACCAGGGAAGAACACATAAAGAAGACTTTACCAAAACACTTCGCTGTACGGGATCTCGGAGAGGCGGACTACCATCCGGAAATTCAAATCAACCGCAGAAACGGCGAGATCTTCTTATCACAGAGCGACTACGTTCAGGACATCCTCATGAGATTCAACATGCAGGAGAGCAATCCTGTCGCAACACCGATGGTTCCGAACTCCAAACTAGTAAAGGGTGACCCAAACCAAAAGCCTGATTTTCCTTTCCGGAAGATCATAGGTGCTTTGATGTACCTGGCAATAGCAACGCGTCCCGATATTGCTCACTCGGTAAGCTCTTTGAGTCAGTTCAATGATTGTTTTAGTCAGGAGCACCGGATCGCTTCTAAACGCGTGCTGAGATATCTGAAGGCCACCGCTAATTATGCATTGAAATTCACCGGAGATAACAGCACCTTGACTTGTTTCGTCGACGCCGACTGGCGGAACTGCCAGGTGGACCGCCGCTCGTACACCGGATCCTCCTGAGATGAGCTGCGTTATCCTGGGAATCCCGGAAACAGTGAACCGTTGCTTAATCGTCGACTGAAGCTGAATACATGGCCGTCAGCGACGCTGTAAGGGAGGCCATATTTCTGTCGAATTTCCTGGCGGAGCTAGGATTCAAGTTCAAGATCTACAACGATAACCAAAGTGCTGGGAAGCTCGCTGAAAACCCAATGCACCACCAAGCACATCGACATTAGATAACATTCCATTCGAGACGTACTACGGAACTACCCCATTACACTCCCGTATTTGCCCGCGGACGACATGGTGGCAGACATTTTCACTAAGGTCTTACCGAGGGCGATCATGAAAGATGCCTGACTGGATAGGGACTATATTCTACTCCGGGCGCAAATTGAGGGGGCGTGTTGGATATTAGCACTTCTCGCCCTTCGCTTAGTTAAATCAGGCGCCAACTATGGCACCAACTATGTTTGTTTATACATAACTTGTTTACATAATTTTTTTTTGTGTTTAATGATAATTATTGATTGTCGCTAAGACAAAATGCCATGGTATCCTTTTTCAAACAGACCAAGAATATACATTTAATTGATTTGTGTTTTCTTTCAACCGCGTTGTAAATCCATAGTAAATAATACTGACAGTTAGCAATACAAAACTTCAGCTTAGTGATACTCAGATATTTTTGCCCTACATTCGTGGCAATCCGGAAGATAATCTTAACCAATTACATATGGCATCATAAAGATTTGTGGTTATCGGGGGTAACTCAACAATTATCAAAGGATGCTGAGAAATGACTTGAGAGTGTAAAGAACATACAATTACAATACGAATAGATCAAGAAGAACACAATAAAGAAGTATAGTGCCATCTTATACCTATTACAAGAAATCTAAAATATTCAGCGGTTTTCAGAGAAGAAACAAGGTTGTGAGAATTTTATACGCTGAAAAGTAATACTCCAGAAACGTGCCGAACTTACATGAATTTTTACGGTAGTTCGAGGGAATTAAATACCTTTCAAGTTTGGACTTCCATTCAGACTGGCCACGCTTAATAAAGAATCGAGAAAATTCTCAGCATTTTCAATATCATTTGGGCTATATCAATGCACTATGATGCCTTTTGGGTTGGAGGACAGTCCTAGAACATTTCAGTACTCAAAAGACTAATTGGAAATATATATGTGCTAAGTATACCTAGACAGCGTTATTATATATGGTAAAGCTCTGAAGAGAACACATTACCTACCTGGATTTTGTGTTTAGCTAACTAAAATTATATGATTTGGTCTACAATGTAGAAGAATGTCAAATAGCTGGGAATCAATAGTTAATATTATTATTTAGTGATACCAAATCATAGAATAGCAATATTCTATACATGTATCAAGATGACAAAAAGGCTAGTCGCACAGGAAGGAAAGTAGTTTAGAAAAAGAGTATTTTGGCGTTACATTAAAAATTATGGATTAAAATGAAATCTTTATGTTTGCATAAAACTAAGAAATATAAACGTTAAGTAACAGCTAACATCAATAATATCAAAATAACCTTTTTGAAATAATCAGTGTTGATCTGATAAGGCCCTCGAAATACGAAATAATAAGGAGAGTTGTTGCGAAAATCTGCGACAGTTATAAGAAATATCATATTGGAACATTTTTTATTTTCTTATACGAAGTAACAAATAAGTATTGTAATTATGAAAATAGATTTTAACGGAAATACACCTTTTGACCTTCCCTAAATTAAATCTGACTTTCGAATGGCATCTGTTTGTGTGTGTATGCGTTCTACAGTTTAAACTAATGAAGAGATAATAATGAAACTTTAAACTCTAATATTAATATATGGCTGGCAAACAAAACTATTTTTTTAAAAGAACCGGAAGTGCTTGTTTACTTCAGTAGTTTGTTGCTGTATCTGCTATATCACGAAAACGACTGCACTTACAGTTACAAAAATAGTTACAAAAGATAATTTTCGCACAGGTTTTGTTTAAACATTTTTTAATTTCAGACAGGGTACCGATAACCAGAAAATGTTTTTTTTTTAATTTATTTATGTTGTCATAGTAACGTAGGCACGCTAATTATTTTTATGATTACAATACACCCTCCATACTTCGTATAAGAATGTAAAACTAAACTCGGTCGTAATTATCTTTATCAATATAGAGTAATTCGACTTTAAACACGTTACAATACTGAAATCAGCCCCCGAATGTGTAGTATAATGTTTCCAATATGCTTTAAGTTGTGTTCGTGAAATTTTTACTGATATAGCCAAAAAGAATACAACAGCCCAGATGATTAGAAAAATGTTTATGCTAATCACTAATATTTAAAATCAATACAGAGTGTTTATATTTTATACGACATGAACAAACATAATATGCAACATTTTCAATAAACATCAATTTGCTTTGCAAAACGTTAGTTACCCATGGGATAACATACGCATTATGTTGCGCCTAGAATAGGATACCTTTTGGGTAACATTTACCCTATCAGCAATTGCCATTTAGTAGGTAGTATAGAATTACCTTATAAGCTGTTTCATATCCGCCTTTACTCATCATCTGCATCTGTAAAGCGGTCAATTGATCATTTGGTAACTCAACATCCCTGCTTCCAATGTGACCCGTATGTTTAAAATTCATTGGTTCTCCAATCATCGATCTAAAAGTAAAGCATGGATTAATGAACTATTTTAAAATTAATAGTAATTTTATATGTAGGTAAGTCAAGGTAGAGATAAAAAGCTTTGGTTAAGCCAGTGCCCAGGGCTCGTCCGTTGTTAAATATTTAACTTAACATTAATAGGTGATTCATGCTAAACGTTAAAATATGTAACTAATAATGTCCTTATTGTCGTTATTATAATAAACTTGTCATATTTTAGATTATGGGGACTGACGAGGAATTTTCGAGGGATAGGTAAGTTTAAGTGGGAGTCTTTAATAGCTCGGTGAAGGATTGATTTCAGGGTGTAGATCCTTAATTAAATCAAGACGAGAGTTAGTTGAACTATTATTAATAATATTTCGATAAGTATCATACATAAATATAAGACACGAATGGATGTTGAGGTTACTGATACGCTAGAATGAAACCATTCTTTACTGCGGTCGTTACCAATATTATGACAAGGCGGAATGGGGCATGGTTGCTATACGGTTTTCGAGGAGAAAGAGAGGTACCTGAAAATAAACTAAATAGCAAAAAAATTATATTTTATTTGGCGGAAATGCCGGAAAGGCATCTGGAAATATTCTACTGAAAAAGATACAAGATGGCGGTAACGTCGACAAGACACCTGGAGATATACAATAGATTATCTTCGGTTAACATCTTCAGGTGTGACACAGAAAGGTTACAAGTTACTCTTAGCGAAAACGTCGACATAACACGTATAGGTCAACTGCACGAGTTTAGATTGATAAGAAGATAAGTCAGGCAGCTTACCAAGCAAAGGATAGATATGTACTAAATTAAAAAAGCATCATTTATAAAATATTTAACCCTGCGCCGACAACCATACTTTTTGACTACGCGGTCGACAACCATAGACGATATCGTAATTGGCCAATTTTAACCCACTTAGAAGCAACTTAAAATTTCAAAAAATTTAGAGACTTAGTATTGGATCTCATCTGGATATCCCAATAATATTTGACCCGAAAAGTTTATTTGATTAACCAATAAAAATATATAAATAATTAAATAGGAGCAAATTCGACCATTTCACTAAAAAATAATATCTTGGACCCAAATTAATATTAAGTAAAAATATTCTAGGGATATTCTACATATATAGGTCTTTCAAAAATCCTACTTACATTGGGCTCGGTTCCAAAGACCTTATTTATTTCGCCCCCTGAAAATGAGCTATTTTTGAAACAGTGTTTTTATATAAAATTCAAATATTTATAAAAAATTTAGTATATTTATTGAAAACATCTGCAGTGCATTGCACTCTTATACTCTTATACGCATTTGGGTTAAACCACATCGTAGTTTCATTATTTTTCTAATTTATAATATTTGATAAAGTTTAGATCGCTTTTACACGAAACATATATCTTGGAATAAATATAAAACGTCAAACTTCAATTAATTTAGCCTATTTTGTTGAACAATTGACAGGCGCAGCTGATACGATTTATGTATAAATAAATATAATAAGAAGAAATTTAAATAGCCATTATTTTAAAACCTGTACTTTTTTTTGGAAGAAAAATTCGAACAATAGTTGTGCGAAATATAAATACCGTTAATTTTTGTTCATTCAATTTTTCTGTTACTGTAACCATTTTTGAGTAATTGCAGAAACTGCAAATAATGACTATAGTAAAGAGGCACTATCGCTTTGAATATTGTTTTCAAAAATAGGAGGTGCACACCCCAGGCATATGCAAATCTAAAGTTCAAAGTTTCATAATTTTAGCTTCAACCGCTTAGGCTGTAGAGAGCATACACATACACACACAAAGCAACATACACGCGCTCACCCGCAGGCAGGGAGGCAGACACACACATATACACAGACACCCGCGCGCTCACCCGCACACACACCTACACACAAACACACAGACAGACAGACTGGCAGAGACAGAGACACACACAGACAGACACACACACCTACATACACACAGTCACACAGACACATAGGCACACAGATACTAACGGACGTCAATCTAAAAATAGTCGGAATCGATTCAGGGAAGCTAAAACGTATATTCCCATTAAAATCTCGAGATCAAAATTTATCATGATTACAATACTTACTTATACTGCGTATAAGAAAGTATAAATACAAAACACACAAAATTCTATTTAATTGACTTCGGACATTCGTCGTGAAGTGACGTTGCTGTTTGATATAGACGCGATTGCTTTCGGTAATCCTGCTTTGAAAAAGTAATCAAGTTTTGTTTGCACTTTTGAAGTTTGCTGTTTTTTATAATCAACTCTCTAAAATTACGAAAATGCGTATAATATAGTTGAACTTCGTTATCTGACGTATAATCAATAAATGTTATTAGATCGTCGAGATGCGATCTTACCACTGATAACTTCATTTTTGGCAGTGTTGTTTCTTTTTCTTCGCAATCTTCACTTCCATCTTCAATTTTTAGGTCTATAACTTCATCTTCTATTTCACATTCAGTCATGATATTATACCCAAGGTCACCTTCATCTACTTCTAGCCATTGTAAAACATCTTCCTCAGCTACTTCTTCTCCGGCATTATTATGTATTGTCCTACAGAAATCAGGAACTTCTAACCCTTCTAAATCTGTCTGCATCTTGGCCATCAAACAAATTCTTCTAATAATTTGTTAATGTTTGCTTTTTCACCTCTTTTCATGCTGCAGCAAAATTAAAAATTGTTGATTTTAAATTGTAGATTTGCAAGGTACGCTGTCCTCTTGTATCTTCTGCATGATCTTCATCCTGCAATACAACCATTAATTCATCTAAAAACTTTCTGCGATTTATTCGTTTGGTTGCCAAAATTATTCCCTGATCCATGGGTTGAATAAGCGATGCTGTATTTTTTGGCAAAAACATACAACTAAAGTTGTCATCTTCTGGACGGAGAATTTTTTCAGAGAGATGAGCAGGAGCGTTTTCTAAAATCAATAAACATTTCACCTCTTCCGGCGGTATTCCCAGTTTCTTCTCTTGAAATTTTCTCACTGTAGGTACAAATTCTTTAAAAAACCAGTTTTTGAAAATAACTGAGTTGAACCATGCCTTAGTAGAGCTATAATATGAAACGGCCAGATGATGCGTTATATCTTTTAAAACTCTAGGTTTACGAGATATGCCAACAATTATAAGAGTCAGCCTATGCGATCCATCGGCGTTGGCACAAAGCAGTGCCGAGACCCTGTCCTTGCTGATTTTTCCTCCAGAATTCGATTTTTCATATTTGGTGGCTTGTGTGCTTTCAGGCAAAGTACGCCATAACAAACCAGTTTCATCAGCATTGTAAATCTGAGATTCTAAGAGATTCTAGAGCCATTCATCACTTGCTCTGAATGGTATGTTCATATGATTTGCTAATTTAATTGCAGCAGATTTCAATTCGACTGCCCGAACCGGAACCCCACTAGAACGTTGTTGGCCGTACCATTTTAAGATTGCTTCTTCAAGTGAAGTTTCACGAGCCAATTTCATTCGTTTTCTGGGATTGCTGTTCTCTCCTACATCACACATTAATGCAAATTTATTAATTTTGTTTTTTTTTTTTATGTTCGAAACAATTTGCTTTTTTATGCCATATTGATCACATATACGAGACGCAGACATTCCAGACTAGAACTTTTGTATAATTTCTAGTTTTTGATTGATCGTTAGATTGATTCTTTTCCGTTTGTCCATAATTAAAGAGTAGTGTTGCGAAAATTTTAATTTATTTACTGGAGTACACTAAATGCGTTCGTTTACTTCGAGTAAACAAATCAATCTGCTGTAGAGTTGCGTGAATCTCCGGCCAGCATGGCAAACACCCATAGAAACCTACGCGTTATTATATCAGAGAATCCCTTAATATACTACCGCTCCGGCTACGTGCAGTCTACGAGCAGGACGGCATTATGTCTCAAATTCTAGTGCTACATGTATGACGTGGATATCATGGCCGCTAAAAATTGTATACATGCGGCAACCATTGGATTTTAAGCATGTAGAATATTAACAGAACGTTTTTAATTTTTTTACATTTGACCGGATTTTTTGTCCGTTATATCCGTTTTATCGCGATAAGAAATCTGATCTTATATTAAATGGTTCGTGCATTTTTGCTGATTGTTTCATTTGTATACAATTGCGGATATATTTAGCGGACGATATTTTTGTTATGTTCATCAAAATTTCATATTTCTTTAAAATTAATATAAGATATCTGTGCGTAAGTGTGTAAATATACTTTCGTACATGCTAATATAATTTCGTATACGCATTTTGGATAGATCGTTAGAATTTATAACGCCTTTAAATTTTTCAAATTTTTTTTAATTCTAACGAACTAATTAAAATGCGTATAAAACATTGTTCTCAAGAAGAAATTTTAAGAAATTTCTGCAAATTTCAACACGAAATTCCAAATCATGTCATTTAGAGTTTATGTCTGCAAGTCCTTAAAATTAGAACATGTTGTAAAACTTGCAATTCTGTTTCCTCGACTTCCAGCTTCAACCTATCAGAGATCGGTTTCAAATCACATGGCGGTTTCAAGTCACATGGCGCACGCGCGAATATGCCACATGTTCAAAATTCTAAGCACAAGAAAAATATTTTATGTTCCCGTCAACATGTGTTTTTTGAAAAATATTATACTAGCTCATAAAATTTAAATGAATGTACCAATTACTTTAACACCGACCATTTGGATTCTTGATTCGAATTTAGTATTTCAAAACATTTCGAACAAGTAAGACCGAAGATTATATTGTGTGTGATGTTAAAAAATATGAAGTCAATTTCAAAAAATAAAAAGAAGGTGAACATTAATTTTGAAAGAAATATTAATATTAAAGTTCATTTTCTAACATGGCTAATACATCTCTGCCATCACCATCATCACGTTTTAACAGCCTCCTACGTGACCAAAATTTACGTTTCTTTTATTTGTCTTCTTAACTATCGAACATAGAGCGATTACACTCAAGACAGTTTTGACAGATTCTTTAGCCGCCATTTTCAAAAAGATTTCATAATATAAAATTTCAACCATTTTTGTCCGTGTGAACAACATCGTATCCGTGCAAGTTTATTTCTTGAAATTTTATTTCATGAAATAGAATTTTTAAGAAATTTTATTGCATCGTGAGAACAAGGCTTAAGAAAGTTCAGTGACAGACATGTCATCTTTTTACTTTCTTATGCGCAGTATAAGTAAGTAATGTAATCATGAAAAAAAAATTAATATTACGCATAACTTTTATTTGAAAAGTATTTTCAGAAAAGGTACCGGTTAAAACAAAAATTGGGTTATTTTCAAAATAACATTCAATACTTCTCACGTGTAGTAGTGGAGGTTAACTCTATACACTTGACCTCCGCCAGTAGTTGATCTACACGGCATGTCTGTCGCTGGTCTACAGACAAGTATATACTGTCGTATAACGTAAAGCAGCGCTTAATATTGTATTGCTACCTCCGCACTAAAAGTGGCTACTATAATGATGTCATACGCTATGCCACGACTAACTAAAATTTCAATTTCCGTTTTATCTCGATAAGAAATCTGATCTTATATTGAATGGTTCGTGTATTGTTGCTGATTGTTTCATTTGTAAACAATTTAGCGGACGATATTTTTGTTATCTTTATCAAAATTTCAAATTTCCTTAAAATTAATATAAGATATCTGACTATAAGTGTGTTAATATACTTTCGTGTACGCTAATATAATTTCGTACACTCATTTTGAACAGACCATTAGAATTTATAAAACATTTAAATTTTTCAAAAAATTTTTAATTCTAACGAACTAATTAAAATGCGTATAAGAAAGTTCAGTGACAGACACGTCAGCTTTTATATATTATTATACATATGTATGCCAAATATATTTAAAACAAATAATTAAGTTTAACTAATCCATAATAAAAATAATAATTTTGCAAAAAAGTACCAAAAATCACAACAAAAAAGTCTGAAGCATAATCGTGCCCGAGTATTCCATATTGTTTAAATATTTTAAGGAATATGAACAAGTTTAATCAGTTTTACACTACTAGTCACTAGAAAAGAATTAATATTAAAATTGTAAAACTAATTATCATATTATGACAGCAAATAAAGTAAATAAGGTGAAAAAAGGATGCGAACTATTAATTGACATTCGTAAATTGATTATTAAGTTGCGAAATGAAAGAAAACACTCCGTGATATTGGAAACATTGCGAATAAATATCATTTGACTATTCAGAAAGTTATAAATAATTCTAAGTGAGCCGGAACATAGATATCATAGAACCGAGCAGGGTGTCCGAGAGTATTAACCATTCGTGAAGAGCGAGAAATCATTGGTAAAGTGAGGGTTGATCCGAAATTAAGATCTCCGATTATCGCTGCAGATATTTTAAAAACACATAAATAAAGTTGTTATTCCTGAAACAGTACGAAACGTACTAAGAAGAGCAGACTATAATGAGCGCGTTGCTAGGCGAAAGCCATGCATAGCAGAAGCAGAAGTAAATCAGAAAACACGAATTGCATTTACCAATAAACATTTAGGTAAATCTGATGACTTTTGAAACACGGTGATCTTCGCTGATGAGACTAAGTATAAGTTATTCTGACTAGATGGTCGAAATCATGTCTAGAAAACCAAATCAAGAATACTACGTAAAAAATACATTTGCCAAAAATATTTCTGTTCACATGTGTGTATTTGTACGCAAACTTTTTTGTTGTCATTTTATTTCTTTTATCTTATATGGATTAGTTAAACTTAATTATCGTTTTAAATATATTAAGCATACATATGTATAATAATATAAAAAATATAGGAAATACAGTAATATTTAGTACTTTTATTGAGTTTTCTGATTTATATATATATATATATATATATATATATATATATATATATATATATATATATATATATATATATATATACTTCCAATTGATTAATATAATTCATTATTAATAGGTTTTTATTGAATTTGTCAAGATCTAGGGATAAATGACTTGCGCGAACTTATTAGACAGAGTACGTAGCTCCTAAAGTATTCCAACTAGAAACGGGCAGAAAAAGTAGCTTGTCACGGCGAGCGGGAAATACGATTGCGTGGATCTGATATCTTTTCTGTTAAAAGTCCCATGTTATTCTTATGGAGAAATACACTTTTTTTTAAATGCAAAATAAACCCAAATTTTTAGTAGCATAATTATTAGTTGTGTCAGCTACTATTAAAAATTACCGCGGCCCATCCATAATTACAGATTTATAGCTATTTGAAATACAAATATATATATATATATATATATATATATATATATATATATATATATATATATATATATATATATATGTGTGTGTGTGTGTGTGTGTGTGTAAGCTGAAGAATTTACTTCTTAATATATGATAGATATTTCGTTCCTTCAAAATTTATGGAACAAATAAACAGCTGATCGATTCATTACTGGCCGGCGTAGGGATCAAGGTTTGTAGTACATTAGGTAAGTAACGGAAACTATCTCAGGTTTGTACGTGCATGCTTCACTAATCTGACGTCATTGATTGATAAGATCTCAACTCAATATATTGAGTTGAGGCACTCAGAATAGCACTACAAAATGTTACGAAATCAATTCCTGTTAAGTTAGACACACCACCGACTACTTAAGCTATTGTGTATTACGTGCAGCAAGCTAAAAACTAACAGGAATTCTTGAAAATGATTTTATTAATTACTTTAGATATATTTTGAATTACGGTACACTAATTTGTATATATCTAAAATTGTTCATATTTTATTTAATTGCCTGCATAATCTAATTCACCATATACTTATTATAAATGTTTTAAAGGATGATTATCATTTCTGTTATAGATAGAATCGCTTGTCAAAAACGTTCGAAGAATTTATTTTTATTTTATAAAGTAATGGTATTCATAAACAATTAGAAATATACTAAAATAGCATGAAGATGACACTTAATATATATTTTAAATAATCAAGATAAGATACCTATCTATCCGGATACGAGGCCGTTTTCGTTGAGGTTGAGTCACACAACAACTAAACAACTGAACCCAAAGATCAACAACGGCTGCCATCTAAAACAATAATAGCCACGATTTTATTATCATCAATTTACATAAGGCATGCATTTATTATAAAAACAAAAGTGTTTCCTAACATGCAGATATTTCAAACAAATCATATAAATTTAATTCATATATCATAAACAATTAATTCAAGCTTCAAATTAAAATAAATATTTAACATTTTAAATGAATCTTTTATGTTCACAAAATTACATTATTGAAAATATTCGTAATCTGTCACAGCAAATGTCAAAAATTCGATTATAAAAAAAATAACAGAGAAAAACCAATTTTATAAACAACATATGTATCCACAATACTTACTATGAATAATTCTTTAATTAATTTAAAAGAAACACAAGAAAATAAATAAAACTACATTAATCACAATTAAACAAATATTAGTCAACAAAACATAATCGAATGCCCATGCCCATCCATAGTTCCATTCTCTACAGTGTTGCCACATATGTGTATGAAAATGAATTTTAAATACGGGGCCGATTGGCGACACTAGCTGCGCACTACGCAACCACCGAAAGCTTATTATTTTTTAATATTTGTCGCCTTGTATTCGAAATGGTCCCACCAAGAAATCTTCAAATGGAAAAATACTTAAATAGATAGCGATTAATCAAGAAATCAGAAATTTAAAAAGTGGTATAATTGAGAGTAAATGGGCAGAAAAAGTGGTGTGTTACGGCGAGCGGGCAATACGATTGCGTGGATCTGAAACTTTTTCTGTGAAAAGTCCCATGTTATTCATATAGGCCAAAAAATTGGGCATGTCACAAACGACGCAGGGATCCTTATGGCGAGAATCGGCGGTGTATTTATTTTGAAGCATTACACCTGTATTTGTCGCTTAATTAATGAACAAAATCAATATGTTAGGGGCAGTAGAATAACCTTTATAATATTGTGAGTATGCAATGGCGAACATCTTTAATACTGCCATATTACTTTCTTATACGCAGCATAAGTAAGTATTGTAATCATGAAAAGTTTCCATCTCGATATTTTAAAAGAAATATACATTTTGCCCTTCCCTGAATCAATTCCGACTATTTTTGGATTGACGTCTGTCTGTGTCTGTGTGTGTGTGTGTGTGTGTGTGTGGCTGTGTGTGTGGCTGTGTGTGTGTATGTTCTCTATAGCCTAAACGGTTGAAGCTAAAATTTTGAAACTTTAAACTTAAAATTTGCATATGCCGGGCCCATCCATAATTACAGATTTATAGCTATTTGAAATAATTAGAAAAACAAATTTGGCGCTTTTTTATACTTCCGGTACTGATAGTTTTGATCGTTTCGATGTATGCGTTTAGAAACACATGTTTTGATGTAAATCATGTAAATTAATATTTAATTTATGATTCAAATCGCCGAAATTGCTATTGAAAAAATCAAAATTAATATAAAAATAAAAAATTAAATAATATCATTATTTAGTTATCTATATAAATAAATGGGCCCATAAATAATTTATTTTTGATATATTCATGTTTACTCAGCTTCATGCTAAGACTAATAATTATCCTACTAAACATTTGTTAGTGGGTTTATTTTGCATTTAAAAAAAGTATATTTCTTCATAAGAATAACATGGGAATTGACACAGAAAAGATTTCAGATCCACGCAATCGTATTTTCCGCCCGCCGTGACAAGCAACTTTTTCTGCCCATAGGCAGAAAAAGTGGATAGGAACCCAAGATACCAATTGAATTTGGCGCTCATCGTGACATCACACTCTCTCCCTATATATCTATGATCTTATCTGCAATAATCATATCTTTGGCGTAGGTTATAAACCACCTGCACGTTGAAATATACTGGATGCAAGAATAGTTGATAAAATAATATGTTCGTGCATTCTGTGAAAGTACCACGTTTATATAAAGTTGCTGGCAAAATAGCTCAACAAGTCTCAGAAAGTGGTGCAAGTCTGAAACAACTTGTTTACGAACAAATTCATTTTGTAAGTAATACTATTATTGTAATACTTATTAATCAAATATGGATTATACATTGCCTATTTATAGAATATTAAAGCGTTATACGCTTTAGTAGTAGAGGTACTAAAACATAGTAATAAACTCGATTATCTTATTCGAACCACACAAATTTTAACGAAAGAGAATCGGTTAGATCCCTGGTTAACTAGGGTACTTATAACTGAGCTACTATGGGGTAAAAAGCAGCTAGCAACGGCTTGTAAGCCAGTGCAAACTATTCTGAAATATAAAGATGAATTCATTAAATCTCTCGAAAATTTTACTGACGATTCTGAACCTGCAGATGAAAGAAAAGGTAATTGAATATTTTTGTTTCAGATTGCATGAGTATTGCAATTATAACTAAGGTGTTGGTGTTAAATAACTAAATAAAAATGGATGATCAGAACGAAGTAGACGAAGGCCCTTTGATCCCTGAGCACACTAGACAAGCATCAATCGCAGCATTAGGCCTTTTGTTTTATAGCTTTTTGATGTTTACTATGCCCATTGGCGCTTTTTTGGGCTCTCAGAAATTATTGCTTGAATTCTTTCATGTGGATGGTTTTATGAATACCGCTTGGGCTGTTTTTGCCTCGGTGATTACTGTAAATGCTATAATTATTTCCTATGCCTATAAAGCGTATCATGAAAAAGAATACGATGAGCATGGGAATGAAATCAAATTTGATATAGTTGAAATTGATAAAAAAGATAAATAATATTCATTTCATTCTACCTAAAATTTATGTAGCCGCAGTCGAGTATTATTTTGTTAAATTATTTGTATTAGGTTATGGGATGATAAAATAAATATTATAATTTATTGTAATGTTTTGAAATAAATGTCTTAAGATGCATCTTTTTTATAAATTATTTAACACCAATTTTTATATACATTAATTTTGCGATAATATTAGATTCGTTTATTAGTTGAAAATTGTAAAAACAAACGCGTGGCAATTTGTAAGTGATATTGTTATCAGTAATTACCGTTTACTTTTCTTACGACTCTATTTATCCAATAAGTAAATGAAAAAAATTGTCTTAAATATGATTTAAATATTTTTGTAATCATATTTATCAAAAATAATGTTCGATGCGATAATCACATTTTATTACATCTTAAAAGAAAATATTATGATTATGAAAAATATCGATCTCTGAAAATTAACGGTAATACACCTTTCCTGATTCGAGTCCGACTTTCGTATTTCGATGTAGTATTTTCGGTTAGAATATGCTTTTTCATGTACAATTGTACATACATATTTACATTCTCACATGAATACGTGCATGACGATATGCTACTCAAAATAAAAAGTGACAAGGTGAACTCCGAGTTGCTTGTTTTTTGTTTATTGACTATGCAAATATATTTATCTCCAATTCTTTTGACGACCTATGATTTATGCATACTCTTGAAGAAATGTGTAATGAGACGAAAATTATATAAAACTGTAAATATCCATGTAAGAAAAACAATCTAAGTTTTTTTATGTTAATATATAATTAATATAAAGACAAAGCGAAATATACACTTGCTTGTATATGTATTTTATATGTATTGTGCTAGTCTAAGTATATATTATACTATTTTTCAGTCACGAAGCCTCGGTATGTTCGTGTGAATACATTGAAAAGTACTGTTGCCGAAGTAATTGAAATATTTCGTGATGAAGGATGGACTTTGTTAAAATGTGGTGACAGTTCCGACTATGCGGCATTTTTGGCTATTGCTGCTTCGTTGTATGATGATCAATTTATTATTGATATTCATATTAGCGATTTATTAGTTTTTCCACCTAATACACAATTTCATCAGCATCCATTGTATTGGAACAATGTAATTATTTTACAAGACAAGGTATGTACATATACTTACATATAGCATAAAAAGCGTGTGACTGCTGTGGAAATGAAAATTTTGAGGTGTATTGTGGTGTATTGAGGAGAGACAGAAAGCTGAATACGTGTGTACGTTGTCGTAAATAATTTCATACATAGAATAGGTGCGAGTCTAATGAGATGGTAAGACCCTATCGAAAGAATGTCGAATGAAAGACAAAAAAGATTTATGTGGGAGCTGCGTGAACGACAAGTTACGAGCAAGATGAATAGAAGGACATGTATGAATAATTTGAATGGCGAAGATGTGAATGATGCGAAGAATGTTTAGGGTTTATATATATATATATATATATATATATATATATATATATATATATATATATACATTTATGTACATGTATATATACATTCTTCGCATCATTCGACTATATACATACACACCATTCACATTCTTCGCCATTCAACTCTATCCATACACACATACATGATAGGAACAAATCATCTTTAAAAATGAAAATTCTACATTTTATAATTATTGAGGGCCACTCTAGAGAATCAAAATATTCGAAAAAAATTTTTTTGTCTTAAATGATACTTGTAAGTTGTAAGGCATAAGGGACAATTCAACTTATTCTCGAGAAAATATTCTTTACGTTGTATTTTGAGGTAGATATTACGCGACTATCAGCGCTCCTATATGCAAGGATTCAGCCAGAAACTACAACTTTATCTTTAAACGCGTTTTTCTTGAAACTGCTTTTTGGAACTGGGCAAAAACGGCACGCCTATACAAGTTAAGCAATAGACAAAATTCTTTTACCGTCTTAATTAAAGTTTGCTATCGAACATCGTAGGATTTTTTTTTATTGTTGTTCGTTTTTTATTTAATTATAATTTCATATGCAATTTTTAGCTAAAAATCGTAATCTTTTTTTAGAATCGCGTGCCATTTCTACAAAAATCAATATTTTTAAAATCGGCTACTTAGTCGGAGAGCTTATATATTTCAGATTTATAATCTGTTGTCGCATTTGTCCCAGGTCAAGTAGTGGCTGCTCAACCCTTTCGCCCGATTAGTCCTGCTTCTAAAATCCTTCATAGGTTAGACGATGTAACAGTGAAACGAGCTACCTCGAATATATATATATATATATATATATATATATATATATATATATATATATAAATATATATATATATATATATATATATATATATATATATATATTTGGTCAATTTTCGTCTGAATTTATTCAGATTTGGGTTTTTTCTTCGTAGTTTTGGCTACGTTTCCCTAAATCAGGTGGGTTTTTCAAATTTCTTTTTTCTTTTCAACCGTCCGCACTGGTGGATAGGGTGTTCGACGGAGGGGCTACCCCTTTAAACCCTGCAAAAAGCAGAAGGTGATGAGCCAGTTGACGGTGGAACATCTTCCCCGGTTTCTGGTCATTAGGAAAAAAGATGGGTCTGATGTTTTCAAGGTCAGCCCGTTTTTAATTAGTAAACAATTGTACAGTTTGGTTGGCGAGGTACAATCTTTGAAAGAAATTATGAACGATCTTTTGGCTGAAACGAAAACAGACAAGTAAGCAACTCGGTTGCTGCAAACCACTCTTTTTTCTGATGTTCCTGTTGAGGTGTCATCTCACTCGACTCAATATCGTCAAGGGCGTCATTACTTGTCGCGATTTACTAAATTGCACAACCGATGAGCTTTGCACTGAGCTGAAATCAAAAGGAGTTTCTGAAGTCGGGCGGATTACCCGCAAGGTCAATGGCGCAGTAGAGAACACTGCGTCCATTATAGTTTCTTTTTCCTTGCATAAGTTGCTAGCTAAAATACGGGTAGCCATGTACAGGTTACCTGTCAGGCCTTACATTCCCAATCCGATGCGCTGTTTTAATTGCCAAAAGTTTCGTCACAGTTTAAACACATGCAAGGATAAAAAAATCTGTATCTGTGGTAAAGCAACCCACGAAGAACAGCGCTGTACCGATCCGGTCAAGTCCGTTAATTGTGGAGAAGATCATCTCGCTTTGTCAAAAATTTGTTCTAATTTTAAAGAAGAGTATGCTATCATGGAGTACAAAACTCTAAACAATTGTAGTTTGCCTGAAGCTAGAGCTTTTGTGCAACAGAACTCTACAGTTCCGGCACTGAGCTTTGCCAAGGTTGCTGCAGCTAAGGCCTGCTACTTCTGCTACCTGTTAACGACATTTCTTCTTTTACCTGAAATCAGAAAAATGATTATGGAGGCGATCTCCACTAACATGGGCGCTATCATTAGCGTCGTTCTTTGTGACACTTGTACAACAACTAGCATCACTGCAAAATCGTCTTCCCCTGTCGTGCCATTACCTGTTCTGCTAGGTACATCCCAATCTCAAAAGAACGTGCTTTCTTCTAATTTAATGCCATCCCCTGCTCCTGTTCTGTCAGGGCAGGATACAATTATTTATCCCTCCGATTCAGAGTCAAGCGCTATGTCGATTGAAAGGAGGCGGTTAGAAATGCTCGTAAACCCAAAGATAGGCGTGGGTGGATTAAGGGCAGACCGAGGAACCCGAAACCGTAACACTTGTCGGGTTTGCCTCTAAAGTCAGCCTTCTCCTTCTAACTTTTACTTTTCTTTGTTCTCTTCATTTGTTATGCAAAATTCGTTCATCATTCAATGGAACTGTAATGGAATCGTCAACCACCTAGCTGAGTTAATGCTAATGGCTGATTATAACCCCAGAGTGATATGCATCCAAGAGAGTCATTTAAAACCTCTCGAAGATTTCAACATGCGGGGTTATAAAATCTTTCGCAAAGATGTTGACTCTATTGCACGTGTTGGCGTTGCAATTGTATTTGATTCTTCTATTCCACACAAAGATTGTAACATTACAACAAGGTTACAAGCACTTGCATGCCAGTTATTCTTACCAAGGACATTTACAATCTGCAACGTCTACCTTCCAGATGGCAACTGGAACTTAAATGATTTCGAGGACTTAGTACGGCAGCTTCCGACTCCTTACATCCTTGTCGGAGACTTTAATTCTCATAATATATTCTGGGGTTCTGTAAGCACAGATGCCCGCTGTCGAATTGTCGAAAGCTTCTTGGACAACAATGATGTCACACTTCTCAACACTGGCTCAGCCACATTCATGAACATGAGATCAAGATGTTTTTCGGCAATCGACTTGTCTCTCTCTACCTCTACTCTAGCTGCCCATCATCAGTGGCAGGTAGTTGACGATGTACAAAAATCTGCACGAAGATGGATATTTGATCTGGCCGATTGGCAAGCCTTCGCCAACCACCTTATGCTTCCCGAACCGTCACCGGATTTAAATGTCGAGCTGCAACATCTAAACGATTCTATTCTGCATTCCGCTTCGTTATTAATTCCGAAATCCTCTGGTTGTCTCAGAAAGAAGTCTGTTCCTTGGTGGAATGAACACGTTGCTTCCGCTATATGTTCTAAAAAGCGCGCACTAAAAGTATACCGGAGAAATCCGACACTTTTAACCAAATTGCTTTCTAAAAAGCTCGTGCGCAATCCAGGCGTTCAATTCTTCAGTCTATAACTGAGCCTTGGTGTTGATTTGTTTCTTCTATTGGTACTGATTTCGACCAAACTCTGCTTTGGAAGAAAATCAGGTATATGAACGGTTACAAGATAAGTTCCCATATTCCAATGCTCCAGGTCAATGGTCAGGTACACACTGTCAGAGATGATATTTGTGATATTCTAGCAAACCAGTTTGAGTCCGTTTGTCCTTCGGATAATTACTCACTCCATTTTCTGCGCTCAAAAGCGACTGAAGAAGTTTCTCTAAACGTTGAGTGTGATAATTCTGAGAGTCATAATTCAATATTCATTCTTGCAGATTTTGAATTTTCACTGAGTCACACTTCTTTGGGGTATGATGATATTGGTTACGCAATGTATCGCCATTTATCCATCCTGTTTAAACTTAGAATAGTTAATTTCTCAACCGGCTTTAGGTTGAAAATGTCTATCCTAACATCTGGCGCGAAGCGATAAGTGTGCCGATACACAAGAAGGGCAAAGATGTGTCTTCTGCATCAAGTTGCCATCCAATATCTTTGACATGTCATCTGTCAAAGTTATATGAACGCATAATCAATTATCGACTCAGCTGGTTTCTAGAATCCCACAATCTCATCAACCAACATCAATGTAGATCTCGTCAGCACCACTCCACTACTGACCTGCATGTGTATCTGACCAACGCTATTCAATCTAGCATCTTAAAACGCAACCATCTGGTTGCAATGTTTTTTTACTTTCTTATACGCAGTATAAGTAAGTATTGTAATCATGAAAAATTTCGATCTCGAGATTTCAACGGAAATATACGTTTTGACCTTCCCTGAATCGATTCCAACTATTTTTGGAATGACGTCCGTCTGTGTGTGTGTGTGTGTGCGTGCGTGCGCGCGCGCGCGTGTGTGTGTGTGTGTGTGTTTGTATGTATGTATGTTCTCTACAGCCTAAACGGTTGAAGCTAAAATTATGAAACTTTAAACTTAAGATTTGCATATGCCTGGGGTGTGCACCTCCTATTTTTGGAAAAAATATTCAAACCGGAAGTGCCTGTTTACTCTAGTCATTTTTGGTAGTTTCTGCAATTTCTCAAAAATGGTTAGAGTTACAGAAAAATGTTATTTACAAAAATTAAAGGTATTCATATTTAGCACAACTTTTGTTTGAATTTTTTTTCCAAAAAGTGTACTGGTTTCAAAATAAATTTCTGCCTTTTATATATATTTTTACATAAATCGTATCATCTGCGCCTGTCAATTGTTTATCAAAGAAACAAAATAGACTTAAATAATTTGAAGTTTGACATTTTATATTTATTCAAAGAAATATATTTAGTGTAAAAGTGTTCCAAAGGTTAGAACAAATATTATAAATTTAAAAAATATTGAAACTACGAAGTGGCTTAACCCATATGCGTATAAGAAAGTTCGGTGCATGACACTGCAGATATTTTTATCAAGAGAGGGCTTTTGACATGACCTGGAGATTCGGAATTCTACGAAAATTGCACAACTGGGGTCTACGAGAACAATCTGCCTCAATTCGTAGAAAACTTTCTTTCGAACCGTTCTTTTAGAGTTCGAGTTGGACAAACTTTCTCTTCTTTACGACCGTTGCAAAACGGAATTCCCCAAGGCTCTTCCATAAGTGTAACATTATTCTTGATTGCAATCAATGACATTGTGTCCAACCTGCCGAATACTGTTGATTATTGTCTTTATGTGGATGACCTCACGAACTTCACTTTATCCCAATCTCTTGTTCTCGGTCAGGAGAGATTACAGCAGGCTGTTGACTTAGTTTCTTTGGCTGCATCCGACCGTGGTTTTCATTTCCCTGTGGAGAAAACCTGTGCTATCGACTTCCGTCGACTACGTAAAGCACACAACTGTCCTGTTGTATCGCTTTACGATAGACCAGTGCGGATAGTGGATGAGGTGAAGTTGGGTATAAATTACGACCGACGTCTTTTATGGCTGAAACAAATCAACACTGTTTCTGCGCAGTGCCGAATGTCTTTGAATGCTATCAAGTGTATTGCCGCCACAAAATGGGGAGCCGATATGGACTCTGCTGCGACTTTACGTCAGTCTGGTTCTTTCCAGTATAGACTTCTGTGCTATCATTGTGTACACTGCTAGTGCTCTTCACTTGAAGAAGCTAGAAAGCGTGCACAATGCTGGCATTCGAACAGTCACCGGTGCGATCAGGACTACCCTAATTCCAAGTGGTGTACCGCCACTTCACATAAGGTACATGAAACTTGGTTTGAGGTACGTCTGCAAAGTTCTTTCGCTCACGCAGCATATAAACCATTCCATATTTTTCAATAATCCAGTGTTGAATCAGTTATATACTAATAGTGCAACTTCGTGCTATCCGCTTGCACTGAAACTTCCAACCTTGTTAAATACCATCATTGACAACCAAGGGACTGTTTTATCGAAAAACTTTACCAACATCCCTCCATGAGCATCTCTTTCGACAAACCTAGAGCTGACCAACTTGCCAAAAGATTCTACTCTTAACGCCATAGACTTGATTTAATTCTTCATTCAATTGCAACAGTACACAGACTTTCAACACACATATACTGTTCCAAGACAGACTCCGGTACAGGCTGCGCTTTCGTACATAAATAACTATTACTAACCTTTGGAATCCGTTTTCACTAAATATATTTCTTAGAATAAATATTAAATGTCGAACTCTAAATTATTTAGGTATTTTTTTTGTATTTTTGTTAAACACAGTCGATACGATTTATGTGTAAATAATTATAATTGGAACCAATTTCAATTGAGTAAAACTTTCTTATACGCATTTCGGTTAGATCATATTTAGACTATTTTTCTAATTTATAATATTTTACTAACCTTTGGAATTCCTTTCCACTAAATTATTTCTTAGAATAAATATTAAAGTTAAACTCTAAATTATTTAAAAATTTTGTTTTTCTATTAAACAATTGACAGGCGCAGTAGATACGATTTATGTGAAAATAATAATGATAACAACAAGTTTTAATAGCCATTTTCCTTTTTCCGGTATTTTTTTCAGAAAATTTTTCAATCAAAAGTTATGCAAAATATTAATATATTTTATTTTTATCCTAACAATTTTGCTGTAAGTAAAACCATTTTTGAGTAATTGCAGAAACCACAAAAGATGACTAGAGTAAACAGGCACTTCCGCATTGTATATTTTCTTCAAAAATAAGAGGTTTTCTTGCCAGGCACATACAAAGCTTAAGTTTAAAAGTTCACAATTTTCCCTTCAGCCGTTTGGGCTGTATAGCGCTCACACAAACACACACAGACATACGTCATACCAAAAACATCTGCAGTGTCATGCACCGAACTTTCTTATACGTTTTTGGGTTAAATCACATCCTGTTTTCATTATTTTTTTAATTTGTAATTTGTTCTAACCTTTGGAAAACTTTCACACTAAATATATTTCTTAGAATAAATATAAAATGTCAAACTTCAAATTATTACTTTCTTATACGCAGTATAAGTAAGTAATGTAATCATGAAAAATTTCGAACTCGAGATTTTAACGGAAATATACGTTTTGACCTTCCCTGAATCGATTCCAACTATTTTTGGAATGACGTCCGTCTGTGTCTGTGTGTGTGTGTGTATATGTGAGCGCTGTACAGCCCAAACGGCTAAGGGAAAAATTATGACAATTTAAACTTAAGATTTGTATGTGCCTGGCACGAAAACCTCCTATTTTTGAAAACAATATTTACTCTAGTCATTTTTTGCAGTTTCTGCAATTACTCAAAAATGGTTACAGTTACAGAAAATTTTTGTGAACAAAAATTAATGATATTTATATTTAGCACAACTTTTGTTTGAATCTTTTTTCCAAAAAAAGGATTGGTTTCAAAATAAATGTCTGCTTATTATATATATTGTTACATAAATCGTATCATCTGCGCTTGTCAATTGTTTAACAAAATAGACTTAAATAATTTGAAGTTTGACATTTAATATTTATTCTAAGAAATATATTTAGTGTAAAAGCGATCTAAAGGTTAGAACAAATATTATAAATTAGAAAAATAATGTAACTACGATGTGGTTTAACCCATATGCGTATAAGAAAGTTCGGTGCATGACACTGCAGATATTTTAAATCGGTTTTGTTTTTGACAGGCGCAGATGATACGATTTATGTAAAAAAAAATATAATATGAAGAAATTTTAATAGCCATTTTCTTGTTTCCGGTACCGTTTTGGAAAAAATATTTCAAATAAAAGATGTACAAAATACTGATATCTATAACTTTTATTGTAACAATTTTTCTGTAACTGTAACTATTTTTGAGTAATTGCAGAAATTGCAAAAAATGACTAGAGTAAACATGTACTTCCGGTCGGAATATTGTTTTCAAAAATAAGAGGTTTTCGTGCCAGGCATATACTAATCTTAAGTTTAAAATTTCATAATTTTCTCTTTAGCCGTTTGGGCTGTAGAGCGCTCACATACACACACAGACACGCACACACACACAGACGGACGTCATTCCAAAAATAGTTGGAATCGATTCATGGAAGATCAAAACGTATATTTCCGTTAAAATTTCGAGTTCGAAATTTTTCATGATTACAATACTTACTTATACTGCGTATAAGAAAGTAAATATTCGGAATCGATTCGGGGAAGGTCAAAACGTGTATTTCCGTTAAAATCTCGAAATCGAAAATTTTCATTATTACAATACTTACTTATACTGCGTTTAAAAAAGTACAAATTTAAAGCATTAACATAATTAGATAAATACACTCATGTACATAATATGTTTGGTTAAATTTTGTCGAGTTTCTTCAGAGAGAACCGGCAAAATTAAGATATCCAAGCGAAAGAACCACATCCAAAAGTATGTGTTGTTCAAGGAATGGATCTATTTTATTTAGAACATTACTTTTGAGGCCATCATAAATGTGATGTTTTTAAAAGCGTATAGCTAGTAATTGACTCTAAATTTTGAATAGGCGAGCTGTTTGCCTGCAGTTTTACTTTCACCAGAAGCAGGCAGCACAGTTTTGGATATGTGCGCAGCTCCAGGAATGAAGACCAGTCAATTGGCTGCCATGGTTGAAGAACAAGGAAAGATATTTGCCATCGAAAGAGACCAGCGACGATATGAAATATTGTGTAACATGATTGAAGGAATCGGTTCTACAAACGTAAAATGCATTAACAAAGATGTAATGACGATGACGAATAAAGATATCCCTGATATTGACTATATTTTAGTGGATCCGAGTTGCTCTGGCTCAGGTATGTATTGGAAATGATAGATTCTTATCTGGTGATCAATGCCTTACAAAAAAGTTTCTTTACCTAACAATATTGCATGAAATAAATTTAGCGATAATGTATATAAAATGGCATTATTAAATCCTACTTAATGCAGGCGCGCGCGCTTCCAAAAGTAGTTGGTTTAGAGGTCAAAAGGATTATGTCTGTTAAAATCTCGAGGTCGATTTTTTTCATGATTACAATATTTATTACATCGTTTAAGAAGTAAAAATTTGTAAAATCACCAGCCATTAATCAAAATATCTAAACATAGACATAAAACCTAAAATTTAAATTGATGTATTCTGTTTTAACAAATAATTTTAATATAGGTATGGTAGATCGTATCGAATTCGAAAATCGGGAATTAAAATGTAATATATCACGTCTGCAATCATTGGCTGGTTTTCAAATTACGATTTTACGTCATGCCCTATCTAATTTTCCAAAGGTTAAACGTGTCATTTATTCTACTTGTTCTGTGTATCCCGAAGAAAACGAAGAAGTCATTCAACAAGTACTGAGATCAGTTCCAAACTTTAAAATAGTTTCGTTAATAGATAGATTAAACTCAAAATGGTTTAACTTTGGTTCAAAAAATTTTGGTGAAATAGGAGCGTTTAGTCTTTATACAAAGCCGGAAGAAGATTTAACAAACGGATTTTTTGTTACTTTATTCGAACGATGTCAAGATGGCGAGAAAAATCCACATTTCGTTAAACGAGTCCAACGTAGTTCAGAATGTCATACTGAAGAAAGTTCAAATGTGGTAAACGATATTAAAAAAAAACGTATAAATTCAGAACATGAATTCATGGACAGTGAAAATAATTCGAATCATACAAATAAAAAATCGAAAATAGGTTTAGGTTCAGATGAGTCAAACGACAACAACAAAAAAGTAAAGACAGAAAAACAAAGTAAAAAGAATGAAAAAAAATCTGATAGATATGAATTGGAACAAATTGAAATAGACGACGAAAATTCGAAACTTAATAAAGATTTAATTTCGACAAGTCATACCGAAATTTATTTGATTGATAATATTAAGAAAAATGAATCAAAAGAATATCAAACTGATGTAAAAGAAATTGTTGAACAAGATTCAAATAAAGTAAAAAAGAAAAAAAGCAAGAAAAAAAATAAATCAGAAGAAAGTTCATCTAATGTCATGAAATTTGATAGTATCGAACTGAATAAGCTTAACGTAGAAGATTTAATTACAAATGAAAACATCAAAAAAAGAATTAAAAACAAGTGCAAATCAGATGAAAATCAAGCTGAAGTAATAGATACCACGTTAGTCGAAATTGCACACACTGAAAAAGAAACTAACAAGAAACTCAAACGAAGAAAAAAGAAGAAACCTAAGATAGTAGAGGAAACTATTGAAAACATTAAAAAATGACAAAAAAAAGCTCAGCGATAAACGATCTAAAACAGTAATGTCTATAAATAGTTAATTAAATTCAAACAAATTATAAAGTAAAGCGTTTATGTAATACAGAATTATCTTTGTTGAAGATTATATCTTATCTTGTTTTTTGTAATTCTTTGAAAAATAATAAATCATGTTTATTGAATTCCTTCAAATAAATATTAAAAAAACACCTATTTGTTCGTTCTTAGAGTTAGTAAGTGTAATATTATTCTACAGCATAACGAAAAGAACTACCATTGTGAGAAGAGAGGGATTGATAAAACACCTTAGCTAACCAATATTAATAACCGACCCATTATCAAATTTACACCGAAAGTAGTTATTCTTAATATGCCGGACATAGTACAGAAAACTGACATTCTCTTATTCAAACAATTCTTTCACAGATACTTGCTTCGCATCGGCCTTATTCTGAAAATGTAAATATATCTAATACTTGGTAACAAGTTGGTCGGTCGTTCGCAGGTATGCAGCCCATGTTTCCGCTAAAGGATTTCTATGGTAATTCACCAGGTGGCTTGTCCGCGTTTCTACTAATAATAACTTATAATTTCTTCATAGGTTATCTTCGAGAAGTGCTTTCGTTTCTATCTGCAAGTCGTATCACAGCCACGCTCTACTCTGCCGTCAACTTGATAATTGGGATCCGAATTCATCTAACACCTTTTTTCCCTATATAAACAACCGAATGAACCTAGAAAATCAGGTTGTGCAAAATCAATGGTCAATCTCAGGAAATAATCTATATAGATACATACATCCTTTCATATCTTAACAATGATATTTTTATTGTATTATAAATTTTTATTATTTTACTAACCTTTGAATAACTTTACTAAATATATTAAATATCAAATACCAAATTATTTGAGTCCATTTTTTTGTATATAAGAGTTGATGCTAGATTGATTGAATGATTCAATATTGAAATAAGCGAAAAACATGGTTGTGTCGCGTTGCCGTGGCTGTTTAATATATGGGGCATTCCATGTCAAATTTACAATCTGAAAACATGTTTCTTGTAAGCAAATGCAAGAGGGAGTCTGTTCAGCATTGAGTGCTTTAAATTAATAATAGTGGCAGTACAGACCATTACAATTCCGCTGGAGTTTGAGAGGCATTATTTGGATATGGATGAATTACCTTTCTCAGGCCTAGAAAGAAGATCTCGAGGAATGAGACCCCTTCTTTTTACTAAATTTTGTAATGAAGGAATTTGAAACACTTGGTGTTTCTCGTACCTCCATCATATGTTATTTTGACATAATGTGCGACGAAGTAGATGGACTTGACTTCAAATTTTAAATTTATACTTTCTTATACGCAATATAAGCAAGTATTGTAATCATGAATATTTTCGATCTCGAGATTTTATCGGAAATATATGACGTATAAAAACTCATGTTTGTGTGCTTTCCGCATAACTTCGTCTGAAATTCGACGGAATTGTTCTACATAATGGTTTTGGATGTGGCTGAGTTTATACGCCATATTGGATCCGCCTCTAAAATCCTTACATAGAAATATTTCATCGAATTTAGTCACTAAAAATTCAATACATGAAAGACAAGAATGGTGTAATGGAACGGAGTTCGGTTTTAAAGGTAGCTACCAAACTATTCCCGATTCTTTATTTTAGAAAAACATATAAATGCCGATGTTGTTCTTTGTGGGATAACCAATAATTTTCATACGAATTGAACCGGATTATATTTGTTGTGTCTTGGTCAAAACAACTACCCGTTGTAATGCAGATTCCGACAGTATGAATATACTTTAATAATACTGTGGGAATATATGCGTGTAGTCATTGACCAAATGCACCCTACGCCTATGTTTGGTTGGTGTAGTGCCTAGTGAGAGGGCGCATAAGTAGTGTACAAGAAAAACGTGTCGGTCATAAAGTGTGTGCGGAAAAGGTTTAATCAAAACAGTTCTATTTAACGTATTATGGAAGTGGTGCGTGCTGTGAGAGTTTCATCAGGTTATGGGCCCAGTACCCGTTCCACTGCGCTAATACAAGTAGAACAGAATTAAACTTTTCACGGGATTTTTTTTTATATGTTTGAGTATTGTGAACAAATATGGCGACGACTATAGAAAACACCGTGTTGCGGTTGAACGACCACAACTACGTCAACTGGAAGGTAACAATGCGCTGGGTCCTGACGAGGGACAAAACATGGACGACTGTGACATCACCGAAACCTGAACCAGAGACATTAGACTGGGTAAATAAAAACGAGGCGGCCATGACGCGACTCATGCTGTCGGTGGAAGAAGATCAACTCGTTCATATACGTCACCTGGAGGTTGCTGCCGACGTGTGGACAACGTTGCAGAACCTGTACGAGCGGTCGATAAGAACAAGTAAATCCTTCTTGCGGCGCCAGATGTGGGCAATGCGGTACACATCTGGAACATTGCAACAACACATCACGGCAATGAAAGACATGGCCAGCAGAGTGCGAGCTGCTGGAGTTCGCGTGGATCTCGACGAGGAGATTTCGGCGCTGTTCCTCTCGCTACCAGCAAGTTATGATAATGTAATTTCAGGGTTGGAAAGCAGAGACGAAGATACACTCACGATGGAGCTCGTTGTGGGTAAACTACTGGACGAGTATACGCGACGTGTGGAAAGTCGTGTCAGCGAAGGCAACGACGACGCCATGTTCGTCAAACCGTGGCGAAAACTGGGCCAGACGCTCCTGGGTCAAGAAAAGGACAACAACTATGGCGGAAGCAGCGGTCACACAGGCAGGCACTCAACCAGCAGCAAGTTTTCCCAGGCGGAAAAGAAATGCTACTACTGCAACAAGAAGGGGCATTTCAAGGCCGAGTGCCGCAAACGCCAGAAGGATCTGGTCAATAGCGACAGGAAGCAAAATGAGGCAGCGGGCAAAGCTGCGAGCAATAGGAAACGCGGCCAAGGTGGCGACCATTCATTCGGCACTACGGAGAGGGCGACCATCGTGTCGGCAATCAACACGAACAACGAGTGGCTCGTTGATTCGGGATGTACCAGTCACATGACGTCTAATCGCAATCTGTTCAGCAAGCTAGCGACAACGAACCGGGTGGTTCAGCTCGCTGGTCGGGGTCATAGCATTCCAGTATCGGGGATTGGCTTGGTTCGACTTCGATGTAACACACCAGACGGAATCGAATTCAACGCGTGTTTAAAGGACGTACTCTACGTGCCTGAACTCGGGAGTAGCCTCATATCCGTGAGTAAACTCCTCAGCAAGGACTGCCAGGTAGTTTTCAAAGGGAAGAATTGCAAGATCTTGCGCGGTGGAGAGGTATATCTGCACGCAAAGGAACGCAACGGTCTGTATGTACTCGAATGGCTAGGTAAAGCTGTCCAGACATCAAAAAGGGGTGGACGTGAGTACACGAATATCGAGCACTCAAACCACGCTACCATCGACGATCGGCATCGTCGGTTCGGACACCGGGAGTCAGCGGCCATCCAGCTCCTGCATCGTGACAATCTCGTACAAGGAATGGACTTGACCACAGGTGAAAAACCAAGTAAGGAATGCGAGGTGTGCATCATTGGTAAGTTAACCAAGAAACCTCACCCCGCAAGCACATCACGAGCAAAACAGCCATTGGATTTGGTACATACTGACGTGGCCGGACCAATGCAAACTGCTACACCGAGCGGGAATCGGTGGGTACTCACGCTAATAGATGATCATTCTAGGTTCACGATGATCCGTCTCATGCAGCGAAAAGACCAAGTCACAGAACATGTCAAGGATTATGTATCATTGACTGAAAACCAGTTCAAACAACGAATAAAGGTCATAAGGTCAGACAACGGACGCGAATACGTCAACAGCGAATTGACAAGCTTCTTACGCAAGAAAGGGATCGTGCATCAACTTACGGTGCCACACACGCCACAGCAGAATGGTCGTGCTGAGCGGAAGAATCGCTCGCTCAACGAAATGACCAAATGCATGCTTGTGGATGCAAAATTGCACAACCGCTTCTGGGGTGAAGCGATGTACACGGCCACCTATTTACAAAATCGGTTGCCATGCAGGTCAGTCGGCAAGACACCATACGAGTTATGGCACGGGACTGTGCCCGATGTGAGCCACCTACGTGTGTTCGGCTCAATCGTCTGCTCTCATGTGGCCGACGTCAAGCGCAGCAAGCTGGACAGCAAGGGTTACCGAATCCTCGATCCAGTGACAGCAAAAGTCTGGGTAGCTGACTCCGTGCTTATAATTGAGTCACCTACACAGCTCATGCCGATAGAAGCAACAACGGCACCGACGGACACTTCGGTAGTTGATGGGGATGAAATCTCTGATGATTTTGAAGTGGAGATTGCTTCGGATGAACAGCAGCCTGCCACACCAACTACAGCTACACAACTCGAACCGATCCAGCAACGTCGTGGTCGTGGACGGCCACGCAAGGAGAAAAACGTTTCGAACCCCGTCTCAGCAGAACAATCGCAGCCAGTAGAAGAGGGAGAGACAGAAGGGGGAGACGAGGCACTGCCGGCAACACGTGCATCAAAACGTCATAATAAAGGTCAGCCGCCGGTACGCTATTGTATGCTCACCGAAGAGCGAGGCAGCACAGATCCAAAATCTTGGATAGACATGCGTCAGCTGCCCAAACGCGAGCAGCAGAAGTGGTACAAAGCCGCGCAGGAGGAGATGAAGTCCCTCGCAAAACACGACGTATTCGAGCTAACTAATCTACCTACCGGCATGCGCGCAATTACGGCTAAATGGGTTTTTAAAACAAAAAGCAACGAGCACGGTGAGGTGGATACTTACAAGGCTCGGTTGGTAGCGAGAGGTTTCTGTCAAAGGTACGGAGTCGAATATGATGAAACGTTCGCTCCAGTTGTACGACACGAAACTGTACGTATACTAATCGCGTATGCAGCTGCCAAGAGACAACACATGCGACATCTTGATGTAAAGAGCGCGTATCTGAACGGAGAGCTCGACGAGGAGCTCTACCTTAAGCAACCAGAAGGTTTCAAGATACGTGGTTCCGAAGAAAAGGTATTTCGTCTACACAAGAGCCTGTACGGTCTAAAACAGGCAGCGAGAGCATGGAATCGAACCGTAACAGACATCCTTGCAAGGATGGGACTCCGCCAAAGTAGGGCAGATCCGTGCCTATTCAGCAGAATAGAAAGCGATGGTACTAGCATCCATGTACTGCTTTATGTGGATGACAGTGCCCAGGCCACGCAGCAGATCGGGAAGGAGCTTAACAAGTTCTTCGAAATTAAGGATCTTGGAGCGGCACGGCATTATCTTGGGTTGCAGATAGACCGTAATCAAGTAGGCGAAGTTTTTGTACACCAGCGTGCTAAAATTGATGCACTCATTTTTGAGTATGGGTTACAAGATGCGAAACCAATTATCACTCCAATGGAGACGGGTTTCCTAAGTAACGACGCACCGAGCCCGGCGCTGCAACATGACCACTATAGGAAAGTTCTTGGTTCATTGTTGTATCTGGCCAATCTCACAAGGCCAGACATTGCCCTGGCAGTGGGGATACTCTGTCGACGAGTCCAGGCTCCGACGGAGGCAGATTGGAAGGCAGCCAAGAGAGTAGCGGTGTACTTACACACCACCATTGACCTGGGCCTTCACTACAAGAGCGGTCATGACCTGACGCTCTCCGGATATGTAGACGCCGACTGGGCAGATGATCGGAAATCAACAAGTGGTTTCTTTTTCCGACTCGGTCCATCCGTAATCACCTGGTCTTCGCGAAAGCAGACGACTGTTGCACTAAGTTCTACGGAAGCCGAATATATAGCAATGTCACACGCTTGTCGTGAGGTGCAATGGCTTCAACAACTGTTGCAAGATTTGAGGATCAACTCAAAGGATCCCGTCAACATTTACGAGGACAACCAGAGATGCATCAAAATGATGCATTCTGAACGGTGCGGAAGTCGCACCAAACATATTGATGTTGCCCACCATTTCGTGAAGACTCTGCTAGAATGCAACGAAATCAAAGTTGTCTACTGTCCCACCAAAAATATGTTCGCGGACATATTAACAAAGCCGTTATCACGCGATCTGTTCCGTGATCAACGCAAAGCCCTAGGACTGACTGGAAACTGGTAAATGACACAACGAGAAGGGGTGTGGGAATATATGCGTGTAGTCATTGACCAAATGCACCCTACGCCTATGTTTGGTTGGTGTAGTGAGAGGGCGCATAAGTAGTGTACAAGAAAAACGTGTCGGTCATAAAGTGTGTGCGGAAAAGGTTTAATCAAAACAGTTCTATTTAACGTATTATCGAAGTGGTGCGTGCTGTGAGAGTTTCATCAAATACCACACTCAAAATAATATTAGGACCATGAATTCAAAAACGTATTGTCTATTTTTACTTTCTTATACGCAGTATAAGTAAGTGTTGTAATCATGAAAAATTTCGATCTCAAGGTTTTAACGGAAATATACGTTTTGACCTTCCCTGAATCCCTGTGTGTGTGTGTGTGTACGTGAGCGCTCTACAACCCAAACGGCTAAAGGGAAAATTATGAAATTTTGAACTTAAGATTTTTATATGCCTGGCAAGAAAACCTCCTATTTTTGAAAACAATATTCCGACCGGAAGTGCATGTTTACTCTAGTCATTTTTTGCAGTTTCTGCAATTACTCAAAAACGGTTGCAGTTACAGAAAAATTGTTACAGTAAAAATTATAGATATCAGCATTTTGTACAACTTTTATTTGAAACTTTTTTTCTCAAACGGTTCCGGAAACAAGAAAATTGCTCTTGAAATTTCTTCATATTACATTTAATTTTACATAAATCGTATCATCTGCGCCTGTCAATTGTTTATCCTCTCCTTCACATTCTAAAGGAAATAGCCGTTGTACAGGTCTCAATAGTTGACCTTTGGCTGTGGCTAGGCAAACCAGACGCACCTCTCCATCTTTTCCTGGCCATCCAATTCTCTTGACATTGTCGTTACCGATGAGAACAATTTCGCCAATGGAAATTGCTCGTGTAGTTTTTTTTTCAAGTACTTGTTTTAGTTGACCTAAATATTCGTTCCTGAAACGACGACGTAAATCTTCACGGATTTTCTGACGATACTGAATTCTGCGACAAAAACTACTTGCTTCAATCTCGTCGCACTCCGGTACTCCCATCTCCGGTAGGTCTCGTAGAAACATCGCCGGAGTAATACAAACCAAATCTGTCGCTTCGTCAGAGACGTATGTAAGAGGTCGCGAATTAATTACCGATTCACAATCACTAAGTACTGTGAAAAATTCTTCATAATTCAAGGAAGCTCTTTCCAATACCTTTCGTAGTAGTTGCTTCGCAAGTCTCACCATCCTCTCCCACCATCCGCCCTACCATGCTGCTGAAGGTGGATTAAATTTCCATATTATTTTCTGCGCTGTGCTATACGTAGCATTCATTTCCCAATTGATTTGAGAAAATGCATTATTAGCACCGATAAAATTAGTTCCATTGTCGCTATACACAATCCTTGGACTACCACGTCTGGATACGAAACGACGGAATGTTTGTAAAAAACTGTCTATAGAAAGCGACATTGTGAGCTCTAAATGCACGGCGCGATATACAGCACAAGTAAAAAGACAAATCCATGCCTTTTGATTCTTTCTTAAGTATACGGGGCCAGCAAAGTCAACACCAACAACTTCAAATGTCAACGCATCTCTAACTCTATCATACAGTAATACTGGAACCTGTACTTGTAGATGTTCTGCATGTTCCTGCATGAGATACAATTTTTGAGCACACTTTTAATTGCTCTTCTTCCACCAAGAATCCAGTATCTTTCTCTTAGTAAACTTATTGTTCCCTGGACGCCCACATGACATGACTTGATATGTATTTCATATATCAGTTTCTTTACCACTGAATGATGAGCGGGTAACACAAATGGATGACAAAAATCTTCTGCATCTCTCCTATTAGATATTTTCGTTCGAAGTCGGATTAAACCTTCTGTACCTTTAAATGGGCAGAGTGATTGTTTTATCTTCCACGCCACTGAAGGACTCTTTCTGAATCAATCGAATGGTCATTTGCTCAGCAGTTTCCATTTCTTGTGTTGAAAGTTCACCTTTTATCATTTGTGTGGCATTTCTACTATTGTAAATAAAACGTAATATCCAACCCAAAAGACGTACGATTTTTTGATAACGAGAGAATTAATATCCGTGCCATGGATTTGCTTCAATTATCATCATAGAAGAAATCACTCCTTTTTTCTTTTCTAAATTAATTTCTTCTTCATTTACCGAATATATTTCAGACTTCGGCCAATTTTCTGGTGAGTCATATAACCAATTTGGACTCTCCCACCATTTCGATGTTGCAAGATATTTCGCAGTAGAACCACGCGATGGAAGATCCGCAGGATTTGAAGTACCAGGAACATGACGCCAATATTCTTTTTTGGTTGAAGAACGAATTTCTTGGATTCTATTCCATACAAAAATATTCCATTCTTCTTCCCGTTGAATCCATGATAAAACAGTTGTAGTAGAATCACTCCAAAAATAGCTATCAGAAATTTTACTGTCACCTAATACATCTTTTATTCCAGTATACAATCTTATTCCAACAGTTGCTGCTAGTAGTTCTAAACGGGGAACTGCCATCTTTGTAATCGGTGCTACGCGAGCTTTTGCCTGCAATAAATGTACGCGGATACCATTTTTAGAGGAAATTCTTAAAAATATCACTGCTGCATACGCGGTTTGGCTAGCATCACAAAATGTATGCACGCTCCAGTGTTCTTCTTCATTGTCCCAGCAATTTAGCTATCTAGGTATTTTAACATTTTCCAAAAAAGACAATTCATCATACCATTTGAAGAATTGGTTTTTAATATCTTGTTCGACTTCTTCATCCCAACCTAATTTATTTATCCAGGTTTTTTGTAATAACAATTTTGGCCACAATGTTATCGGACACGTAAAACCAATAGGGTCGAATAATCGTTGATCTTGTGACAAAATAATTCGTTTTGTGATTTTTTCACGGCAAAAAGATTTTTGATGATCCTTGTTTATCATTAATGAGTCGTTTCTCCTATCCCATAGTAAACCTAGTACTGGCGTAGAAACTACATCTTCCGAAAGATCTCGCGATGTATATTCCCAACCTCTTAGATCAAACTTTCCTTCGTCCATTATCTGACTTGCTTCTCGGATAAATTTGTCTAGTGCAATCTCATCTTTAACACTGGTGACGCAATTATCCACATAGTCATTAGTTTATCGAACGTACTGTCAGAATATGCACTGTCATTAATAGAATTATATTTGTTTTTAGTTATTTGTAGGTGATACTGGATTGTTGCTCCTAATAAAAGTGGACTACAACATACCCCAAACACAACCCTTCGGTGTCGATATACTTGAACAGTGCTATCTTTATTTCTCCAAAGTAATCTTAAAAAATCCCGTTCTTTTTCATGTAAGCTTACCATCAAGAAAGCTTTACGAATATCGGATACCACTACTATCTTGTGGATTCGAAAACGAGTAATAATCGCGGGTATCAATTCAATCAGATTCGGTCCTTTCTCTAAACAATTATTTAATGAAGCTTCATTTTTATTATGAGCCGATGCGTCGAAGACTGGTCTGATTTTTGTAGTCGCGCTGCTGGCTTTGATGACAGCATGACGTGGAAGATAATGAACTGAAGAATTGTTTTCATTTTCTTGAACTTCTTCGATTATTCCCTCCTGAAACCATTCCTTAAAAACTTGCTCATATGCTTCATATAATCTTTCTCGATTTAATTTGTATAGAACAGAATCCAAGCGTTTTAATGCGATCTTGTAATTATTTAGAAAAGGTGCATGGTTTGCTAACCATGGTAATTGCACTTCTTATCGTCCTTCAGAATTGATGACTATGGTGCGAATGAAATGCTCTTTTGCTGCTGCTTCAGCTTCATGTTGAGATTGTTTACCATGGGATCACTGATTACCAAAACATCCAACTTCCATAAATTGGTCAACGAAGTATCATTTGTCAATAAGGAAGTAGCCATCATTATGGTGTTGGCACGTGAACGTGATGATTTAAGCGGAATTTTACCTTGTAGAGTCCACCCTAATAGTGTTTGTACAGCAACTAATCCACATTCCAAAATTGTATGTCGGCCTGTAATTAGCTTACCTGCTACATCCGCTCCAATTAATATTTCAATCGGATCGCAGGCATGAATATCTGTAATGTCAATATTCATTCGCTTCAACTCGCTCATCCAAATACCACTATTAACAGGGGAAATATTCTGAGAGATAACAGGTTGGCCCAGGGTTTCAAATCTACAGCAATATTTTCCATCTAAACTGGAAAACTTTACATCATAACATAAATGAGTTTGTTCCACTGTTTTGGAATCTCCGTCACCCGACGGCAAAAGAAATGAGAGCTTCTGGAGGTTCCAAAATAGATCTTTGAGATCCACTATCAATCACAACACGTACATCTCTTTTACACTGGCCATTATACATCTTGACCCTTAGTGTTTGTAGGAAGACGTGTCTGTCAGAATGATTAGATAAAGATTCTTCCAACGATACTAACTTTTCATTTGATCTATTCTTTCCAGACGCAAAATCTGAATTTCTTTTGTTGATTGGCAAATCAGGACACATTAATATGACGTGCCGTCGTAAACATATAGCACATCTTAATCGTTCTTTACATTTTTTGCTTTGATGTCAGCTTTTTAGGCAGAAAAAACATGCTCTATTTTCTGATAACAGTCTCTTCTTCGCGCTCCATGGCATCTTTTGCGCATTGAAACAATCTTCGCTACTATGAGATCCATTGCAAAATATACATCTTGTCGAAATTCCATTCATTAAAACTGCTGCTGTTGGTAGAAAGGTGTCAGGTATTTTTGGTTTTCCGCGCTTCATGCCTTGTTCAGAAGAATGGACGAAAAAAACCTTCTTTTGCTAACGCAATTCATGACATCTTTTGCGCATTGAAACAATCTTCGCTACTATGAGATCCATCGCAAAATATACATCTTGTCGAAATTCCATTCATTAAAGCTGCTGCTGTTGGTAGAAAGGTGTCAGGCATTTTTGGTTTTCCGCGCTTCATGCTTTGTTCAGATGAATGGACGAAAAAAACCTTCTTTTGCTAACGCAATTCTTTCTTCACTTTCAACTTCGGTTTTGAGGAATAACATCAATCCATCCAAACGATTTTTGAATAGGGAATCTTGATTGCTTGATTCCACTGGAGTTCTTTGCCACACTCGTAGCAAATCCGCTGGCAAACACGATTCGACCAACGGATATAGCATCGCTGCGCATTTGTCAGTCGTAATTCCTAACATCTCTAAAGCTCTGAGTTGTGTTTCAATACGATCATACAATGTCGAGATATTGACTTTCGACGCGTTTGCTGAAACTCTGTTCAAAACTATTTTCAAGAGTTCTCGTACGTACACCTCAGTCAGTAGATCGTCTCTTCCAAAACGTGATTTCAAACTGTATAACGCTTTATTATAGTTTTCACCAGTAGGAGGAAAACTTTCAACAATCTCGCGGGCACTGGAACCTAGATATTGAAGCTTATCTTCCAATACCATATCCGCATCATCGTTTATTTTCTTAAATTGGCTCCAAAAGGATAACCAGTCACGAAAATCTCCGCCAAATTGTTTAAATTCAATTATAGGCAGTTTGTAACGTTTGCTATTAAAGGGGTCTTCCGGTATAATTGACCCAAATTTTGGATTTTTTTTTCCAGGGAACTGGTAAGAGTTAGAGATCTGAGGTTTTTTTTTAAATCTTTATTCATCCTTGCTCTACAATTGCGATTTTTGTCGAGTCGAAAAAATCAAAATGGCGTCCAATATGGCGGCTGCCCGGCGGAAATGTTCCAAAACTGCGAGCAGCCTAGGGGTCGCTATTCGTCACCTAGAAACAAAATCAGTTTCTTGAAGAGTATAGTTCAGAAAATGGAATGAACTACGAAATTTTGAAAAAACTCAAAATTTGAGAAAATGGCGGGCATTTGAAAAAAAAGTCGTGTTTTTCGGTCGATTTTTTGACTTTGACAGGCTGTAAAAAATCTTTAAAATTGCAAATTGCACCGGGAGGTTAGTTCATTCCATGAAGAAAAGTGTTTTCAATAACGGAAGCAAAGAACAAAGTGAATTGGTTGAACCGTTCAAGCGCTAGAATGCTCGCAGTTTTGAAAAATGTAGTTTCGAGAAAAACACGTTTAAAGTTTGCGCGCGCGACAAAAGTTATACCTGCGCGACCCATACCGCTCGGGTCGGCGATGCATTCAAAGGCCTGTAGCGACGTAAATATTTGCCGGATCGAAATATCCTTTTACCCACATATTCTAGACATGTTTAGCTTTGATTTCATGCAAAAATCGATTTTTTGAAAAAATTATACCGGAAGACCCCCTTAATACTAACACAACTCGAGCTAGAAACATGCATTCTACTTGATTCATTTATTATTGTCCTGTAACATTTTTTTATACATAATTTTGTACTTGGTAAATTTGGCAGTATACTCATCTGTAGTAGAAATTTCTATATCCAGCTCTTCTTCAGTTGAGTTCTCTTCCATCAGAAAATCTAAGATCAGCTTGTCGTTTTCCTGAAGAGTACATGCTCTTTGTTGTAGCATTTCCCATGAAACCTTGATATCTTGAAGATCGGTCTTTTCGCTTGTCAGGAGCGCATCCAAATAATTTACCATTCGCGTAAATGCGCTACGTAAAACAGAGCGTAACTTTCTTGTACGTTCTATATTGATCAAAACCAAAACAGTAAAAAAGCAAACACAATGTCCTGTCACGGTCGCCACTAAATGTCCTGTCACGGTCTCCACTAAATGTTGTGTCTTGGTCAAAACAACTACCCGTTGTAATACCTAGCACTGGGTTGCGTTTGAAAATTTACTCCGTAGTTTGATTTGAGTTCGAGTCTACTATATATATATATATATATATATATATATATATATATATATATATATATATATATATATATATATATATATATATATATATATATATATATATATATATATATATATATATATATATATATATATATATATATATATATATATATATATATATATATATATATATATATATATATATATATATATATATATATATATATATATATATATATATATATATATATATATATATATATATATATATATATATATATATATATATATATATATATATATATATATATATATATATATATATATATATATATATATATATATATATATATATATATATATATATATATATATATATATATATATATATATATATATATATATATATATATATATATATATATATATATATATATATATATATATATATATATATATATATATATATATATATATATATATATATATATATATATATATATATATATATATATATATATATATATATATATATATATATATATATATATATATATATATATATATATATATATATATATATATATATATATATATATATATATATATATATATATATATATATATATATATATATATATATATATATATATATATATATATATATATATATATATATATATATATATATATATATATATATATATATATATATATATATATATATATATATATATATATATATATATATATATATATATATATATATATATATATATATATATATATATATATATATATATATATATATATATATATATATATATATATATATATATATATATATATATATATATATATATATATATATATATATATATATATATATATATATATATATATATATATATATATATATATATATAGTTAGATATCGAACTCGAGCATTTCCGAACAGCCACGAGTTTCCAAACAGTATTTTGTTGTACATGCTTGCAATAGTTACACTGAGCTTATTTCTAAATAATATAAAGATTCGATAGCGCCATGAAATGAATAAATGAAACAAAAATAAAATAAGAAAGATATGAATTGCAGAGCTAGCATCAAAATTATTATTTGAAAAAATAAGAAATATTGTATCAAATTAAATGTTAGATAACATATGATCACGAATGAACATTCTTAATAAACAATGCGCATGACTAGTCAAGCAAACCTACCTCGTCGAGCTGGGTTGAAATAGTTAACTTGGAGTTAAAAACCGAACATTTTCGAACGCTTCCACAGATTGACTCTATCATTTTCGAACGCAGTGCGAGTTAACCAGAGTTAACTAGAGTTAATTTTAGAACGCACCCCTGCAGATTCCGACAGTATGAATATACTTTAATAATACCACACTCAAAATAATATTAGGACCATGAATTTAAAAATGTATTGTCTATTTTTATTTATTTATGCAACTGTTTTTCTACATATGCAATATAACTTTATTAAACATTAAACAAAAATTAAAACAGCAGTTGACTCCAACAATATTCATAAACTTTCTTATACGCATTTGGGTTAAACCATATCGTAGTTTCATTATTTATCTAATTTATAATATTTGTTCTAACTTTTAGATTGCTTTTACACTAAATATATTTCTTTGAATAAATATTAAATGTCAAACTTCAAATTATGAAAGGCTATTTTGTTAAACAATTGACAGGCGCTGATGATACGATTTATGTAAAAATATAAATAATAAGCAGAAATTTATTTTAAAACCAGTACCCTTTTTGGAAAAAAAATTCGAACAAAAGTTGTGCTGAATATAAATACCTTTAATTTTTGTTCATACAAATTTTCTGTAACTGTAACTATGTTTGAGTAATTGCAGAAACTGCAAAAAATGACTAGAGTAAAAAGGCACTTCCGCTTTGAATATAGTTTTCAAAAATAGAAGATGCACACCCCAGGTATATGCAAATCTTTAGTTTAAAGTTTCATAATTTTAGCTTCAATCGTTTAGGCTGTAGAGAACATACACACACACACGCACAGACGGACGTCACTCCAAGAATAGTCGGAATTGATTTAGGGAAGGTCAAAACGTATATTTCCGTTAAAATCTCAAGTTCGAAATTTTTCATGATTACAATACTTATACTGCATATAAGAAATTAAAAAGCTAACGTGTCTATCACTGAACTTTCTTATACGCATTTTAATTATATCGTTAGAATTTAAAAACTTTTGAATAGTGTCAAAATTTCTAAACTCCAACGATCTAACCAAAATGCGCATAAGAACGTTCAGTCACAGATTTAATATATTATTTTATATTCAATTATTTTAAACATGTAATTATTTAGAAATTTTTTAACGAAATAGTGTAGCATAAATATTAGTATAGAAAACATATCACCACTTCTTGCAACCATAATTCGTAATTTAAAGGAGAATAATTCAAGATGTTCCATTTCCTAATTTTTATAATAAAAATAAACACACTTATGTTATGTTTTTTTATACAGACATCTTAAATAAAATTAAAAAAAGAAATTTTTAACTTGGATAAATATAACAAAAAGATCATCCGCTAAATAAATGAAGCAATCAGCAACAACACACGAACTATTCAATATAAGATTATATTTCTTATCGAGATATAATGGTAACTGTCGAACATGTATGGATTTAGATTGTCGAGGCATAGCGTATGACATCGTCCGGGGATGGAATTATAATAGCCATCTTTCGTGCGGGGCAGAGAGTAGGGGGAGTAATAAGAAACATAGCCACCATTGGACAGAGTTTTGTTAGGTTAGAAAATTGCATATTCGCCGCTGTTCTAGATGTCGCGATCGTGGCGATAATAAAAAATTATAAAAATTTGAACGAATTAAATGTATATAAATTTTAAATATTTACTTGATATTTTACTAATCAAATAAAAATTTAGGATGATTTTATACTGCTATTTTTGGAAAAATAAATTATTTATTTATAAGTACGTTTATTGGAATCCATTTTGTAAATAATTTTTTTTTTTTTTTTAATAATAGTTTATTTACAACTGGCCTGTTGTTTAGGCCAACCAGCAAATTTGATGTATTGCATTACATATCATGTGTGAGGTCAGTTCCCAGCGGAACTGCCTCTTTTAATTTACACAGATAACTTAATATTTTACGGGAATTTTAGATCTAAAGGTTTTGTCCTTTTTAAGCGTCTGGGGTCGTCCTCGTTGTTTAGGAGGTTCAGTGCGAGTTCGTTTGGATGGTCGTTCAGCTTGTCTTCGTGTTTGGAAGCGAATGTTTTTATTTGCTCGTGGACGTATCTTATTTTCAGGTCCTTGTGTATTGTGTGGTTGCTAACATACCAAGGGGCGTTTAGGATCATACGTAGGGTCTTGTTCTGGAATCGCTGAATTATGTTGGTGTTGGACTTCTTGGCGCAACCCCATAATTGTATTCCATACGTCCAAATTGGAATTATTATGGCTTTGTAGATGAGGATTTTGTTCTCCAGTGACAGTTGCGACTTGCGTCCTAGAAGCCAGTACATTTTCTTCACAGTTATATCCAGTTGTTTCCTTTTGTTTTTCAGGTGCTTGCACCAAACTAATCCTTTATCTAGAGTCATTCCTAGGTATTTTGTATCGTCTTTTGTTTCCAGTTGTTTGTTGTTTATATGTATTTGTGGGCATGTTACTTTTTTGTTTGTGAAGACTACGTGCGTGGTTTTGTCTTCGTTAATTTTTATTTTCCATGTTCTGGCCCAGTTTTGGATTTCGTCGAGAGATGTTTGTAATAGTGCTGATACTTGATTGGGGTCCTCGTGTTTAGCGATTATTGCCGTGTCGTCAGCGTAAGTTGCTATTGTGACGTTGTTTGCGCATGGCAAGTCGCCTGTGTAGAGTTGATAGAGTACTGGTCCGAGTACACTGCCTTGCGGAACTCCAGCTCGTATTTTTTGTATTTGAGATGTACATCCTTCGCAGGTTACTTGGAAGTACCGGTCTTCCAGGTAGGATTTGATTAGGAAGTAGTATTGGTATGGTAGGGATTTTTTTATTTTGTATAGCAGGCCTGTGTGCCAAACTCTATCAAATGCCTGACTTATATCTATGAAGACTCCTCCACATATTTTTCCATACTGCAGGCATTCTTCTATCTCGTTTGTTATCCTATGTACCTGTTGAATTGTGGAGTGACTCTCTCTAAAACCGAATTGGTGTGATGGGATTAGATTGTCGTCTTCCATTATAACTTTGAGTCTTTTTAGAAGTAATTTTTCGAACAGTTTGGATGGTTGTGATAGCAAGGATATCGGCCTGTATGATGAGGCTTTGTGAGAGGGTTTTCCAGGCTTTTGTATTAGTATTATTTGGGCAAATTTCCACTGCACTGGGAAGTAAAGGATCCTTATCATTGCGTTATATATCTGAGTTAACAGCGCTATAGCTTTTCTTGGTAACTCTTTTAAAATTCTTGCCGTTATCAAGTCGTATCCTGGGCATTTTTTATTATTGAGATATTGTATCTATTTAAATCCATTTGAAACAAATTAGAACAATATTATGATTGTAAAAGACCATTTTATATCTACCTTTTCATATTTCAATAACCTAAAAAATATTTTAACAACCAAGACCATTTATTTCCATTATTATAAAAATATAATATAAATACATATAGATGTTTTCTTAATCGTAAAATTACATTATTATTACATGTTTCAACTATACGATGTTTTCAGTTTCTGAAAAACCTCCGTTTTGCATGGCGAAACCACTCTTTACAATAAACCTCAAAAGTTTGCTCAAGGCATTGCAGAAAATTCTTCCGTACTGCAGCTGAAATAGATGGTTTTTAGAAAGTGCCTTATTGTCACCCAATATATAACCTAAATGATCAAATCTGTAATTATTAAAGCATATGAGCGTATAGATAGAATAATAATTTTACAAACCCCGTCCATGGTCCTTTTTTTTTGCACACAATTGTCTTTAAAAACTAATTCACTATAAATATGACAACGAGGATAAATGGCTGAGAAATGGCCTGCTCAGAGACGTTCAGACAGGCTAGAACGCGCCAGAAGTTAGAGATGCGCGTGCAATCAAGCTCAGCTGATAATAATATAGACTACTGCAGCTCTCTATTAGCCGTATCAGTAACTAATGATTGAGATTTTTTCCACCATATTTTATGTTGAATCTCCCAGCGCTATCATAGCTAGGTTGCAAGCTCATCACAAATTTGAATGAAATGAGACTTCTCTGGGAGATTGATATTCTTTAAAGTTAGAGACGCGATCTCTCACATAGTTCCTTGGTACATTAAGATTTAACTTACATTTGTGACTTCTTTGGGAGATTGATATTCTTTAAAGTTAGAGACGCGATCTTGCACAGAGTTCCTTGGTATATTAAGATTTAACTTACATTTGTGACTTTGTTGAGAGCTTTATCGATATCGCAAGGTGATCAGTGGTTTAGTGGGTACCGGAAGTGCCTGTTTACTCTAGTCATTTTTTGGGGTTTCTGGATTTACTCAACCACGGTTGCACTTACAGAAACATTATTAGCATAAAAATTATACATTTATTTGAAACTTTTTTTCAAAAACGGAAAGCGGAAACAAAATATATATTTAAATTGATGCTTATTATAATTAATTTGACAAAAATAGTATCAAATGTGCTTCTCAATTGTTCACAGAAAAAAACCTTAAATAATTTGGAGTTTGACATTTAATATTTATTCTAAGAAATATATTTAGTGAAAAAAGTTCCAAAAGTTAGTAAAATATTATTAATTAGAAAAATAATATAAATGTGATATTATCTAACCAAAATGCGTATAAGAATGTTCAATGCAAGCCATTGCAGATGTTTGTTTTAGTTAATAGATTTGTGATCGCTTAACACATGTTCCACTAATAGTCTATTCCTAAATTGAATCGCGGTTCGGTTACGGTGATCGCGGTTCAAAATTTTCAGGATGACATTTCGGAACGCTTTGACCAGGCCTGTCCGACTCAAGCTTTTGACTCTTCTAATAGTGACTGGAAAGTTGTAGATGGCACTGACAATCAGTAGTGCTCGTCATGATGTTCATGGTCCAACCGGTACGAATATTTTAACGCGACAATATCTAAATATAGTTGCATTATAGTTTTGTTATTTGTATTTCCAAAAATTTTGAAGGATAATATTTATTTATTTTAAATTGAATGACGCAATAACCATTTAACGTAAAATCAAATTAATTTAACTTTAAAGTAAAAATATAAATTTTAGTGGTATTTGTAGTGGGAAATCATAGGGGTAAAAAGCAATACACATAAAATTATTGCTTATATATATTTAGTTTATGCAATGTTTTGCCAATTTTTTTTACGTAATTTTCTTTTTGTACTGCATTTAAGAACACACAATTACGCTCTAAACGTACTTTTAGAAAATTAAAAATAATTTTAGACATTACTTTTAATTTGTGCTCTTGGCACGGAAATCGCAGTTTTTTTGAAGTAATTTGATCATTTAAAACCAGAGAGTAGGGGGAGTAATAAGAAACATAGCCACCATTGGACAGAGTTTTGTTAGGTTAGAAAATTGCATATTCGCCGCTGTTCTCATGTCGCGATCGTCGCGATAATAAAAAATTATAAAAATTTGAACGAATTAAATGTATATAAATTTTAAATATTTACTTGATATTTTACTAATCAAATAAAAATTTAGGATGATTTTATACTGCTATTTTTGGAAAAATAAATTATTTATTTATAAGTACGTTTATTGGAATCCATTTTGTAAATAATGTAACATTTTTATTGTGCAATACGTCATACATGCAATTTTGTTATTGTTCTTTATTGAGTTGTCCTCTGTTATTTATCGGGAAGTTCTTTTGTATTTTATATTATTTAACTCTAACAAGTGTTTGTTTTTGAGCAATCTCTTTTTTTGTGGCATGTAAGTATTAAATCACAAATAAATAGTAAACATTTGATATGAATTCTATAATAGTTTGTTCGTAGTATGCATTTAAATAATCGATTCTGTTGTGTTCTCGGATGCTTTGATTACAGAAAACGGTTCGCCTGTTTTCCGAAGGACAGAGCACTTTTCCAAATTTGGTTGGAAAAAATCAACAATCTGCAACTGTACGTTATTCCTCCTGCACATGATGTTTATGGAACATTTCGTGTATGTTCAAAACATTTCGAGTGCAGGTGGATTAGACCTTGCGCTTATCCTGGCGCGATCCTATTCAACGACATGCGACAGAAAGGCATCGTAAGACGTTGCGGAGGAAAAACAGAAAGTAATTTTTTTGTCGTAGATGGGTGCGTATGAGAAGAATGTACTAACATCAAAACCATATTATTGAAGAAAAACTTATTTAAATGTTAAACAATGGTTTAAAGATTGCGATAAATGGATGAAAGTCAATTGTAGCTTCATTAAAAATTTACTTATTAAAATTAGTTTTCTTTTATAAATATGAGCATTTACTTGTTCTATTATAAAAACTATTTGATCGAATGTAATTCATATTCGACTGAAGAGCCAAATACGAATATTATTAATATTTAATAATAAAAATATAATTGTTATCTTAACATATAAATATGTGAATGTTATATAAAGTAAAATTTAAACCTAAATTAGTAATAAATATTTGTATTATTTAAATAATGGTTTTTATTTAGGAGGTACTTTTGCATTTCGTGGTCTACTGTACCACGAAAAGAAAAGTACATCTATCCTTTCATTAAAAAAAAAAAAAAAAAAAAACGCGCGCCCTCGGTGGCTGCGGCGACAACTAAACCTCCAGTGTAGGCTCCATGGAACCCGCCATCTTTGCAAACGTTGTTCAACCGATTTAACGTTGAAATCCATCTCCCCATACTCTCTGGTGCGTGGTAACACTACAATCAGAGAGTAGGGGGAGTAATAAGAAACATAGCCACTATTGGACAGAGTTTTGTTAGGTTAGAAAATTGCATATTCGCCGCTGTTCTAGATGTCGCGATCGTCGCGATAATAAAAATTATAAAAATTTGAACGAATTAAATGTATATAAATTTTAAATATTTACTTGATATTTTACTAATCAAATAAAAATTTAGGATGATTTTATACTGCATTTTTTGGAAAAATAAATTATTTATTTATAAGTACGTTTATTGGAATCCATTTTGTAAATAAGGTAACATTTTTATTGTGCAATACGTCATACATGCAATTTTGTTATTGTTCTTTATTGATTAGTCCTCTGTTATTTATCGGGAAGTTCTTTTGTATTTTATATTAATTTAACTCTAACAAGTGTTTGTTTTTGAGCAATCTCTTTTTTTGTGGCATGTAAGTATTAAATCACAAATAAATAGTAAACATTTGACATGAATTCTATAATAGTTTGTTCGTAGTATGCATTTAAATAACCGATTCTGTTGTGTTCCCGAATGCTTTTATTACAGAAAACGGTTCGCCTGTTTTCCGAAGGACAGAGCACTTTTCCAAATTTGGTTGGAAAAAATCAACAATCTGCAACTGTACGTTATTCCTCCTGCACATGATGTTTATGAAACATTTCGTGTATGTTCAAAACATTTCGAGTGCAGGTGGATTAGACCTTGCGCTTATCCTGGCGCGATCCTATTCAACGACATGCGACAGAAAGGCATCGTAAGACGTTGCGGAGGAAAAACAGAAAGTAATTTTTTTGTCGTAGATGGGTGCGTATGAGAAGAATGTACTAACATCAAAACCATATTATTGAAGAAAAACTTATTTAAATGTTAAACAATGGTTTAAAGATTGCGATAAATGGATGAAAGTCAATTGTAGCTTCATTAAAAATGTACTTATTAAAATTAGTTTTCTTTTATAAATATGAGCATTTACTTGTTCCATTATAAAAACTATTTGATTGAATGTAATTCATATTCGACTGAAGAGCCAAAAACGAATATTATTAATATTTAATAATATAAAATATAATTGTTATCTTAACATATAAATATGTGAATGTTATATAAAGTAAAATTTAAACCTGAATTAGTAATAAATATTTGTATTATTTAAATAATGGTTTTTATTTAGGAGGTACTTTTGCATTTCGTGGTCTACTGTACCACGAAAATAAAAGTACATCTATCCTTTCATTAAAAAAAAAAAAAAAAAAAACGCGCGCATTCGGTGGCTGCGGCGACAACTAAACCCAGAGAGTAGGGGGAGTAATAAGAAACATAGCCACTATTGGACAGAGTTTTGTTAGGTTAGAAAATTGCATATTCGCCGCTGTTCTAGATGTCGCGATCGTCGCGATAATAAAAATTATAAAAATGTGAACGAATTAAATGTATATAAATTTTAAATATTTCCTTGATATTTTACTAATCAAATAAAAATTTAGGATGATTTTATACTGCATTTTTTGGAAAAATAAATTATTTATTTATAAGTACGTTTATTGGAATCCATTTTGTAAATAAGGTAACATTTTTATTGTGCAATACGTCATACATGCAATTTTGTTATTGTTCTTTATTGATTTGTCCTCTGTTATTTATCGGGAAGTTCTTTTGTATTTTATTTTATTTAACTCTAACAAGTGTTTGTTTTTGAGCAATCTCTTTATTTGTGGCATGTAAGTATTAAATCACAAATAAATAGTAAACATTTGATATGCATTCTATGTATAATAGTTTGTTCGTAGTATGCATTTAAATAACCGATTCTGTTGTGTTCCCGGATGCTTTGATTACAGAAAACGGTTCGCCTGTTTTCCGAAGGACAGAGCACTTTTCCGAATTTGGTTGGAAAAAATCAACAATCTGCGACTGTACGTTATTCCTCCTGCACATGATGTTTGTAGAACATATCGTGTATGTTCAAAACATTTCGAGTGCAGGTGGATTAGACCTTGCGCTTATCCTGGCGCGATCCTATTCAACGACAGAAAGGCATCGTAAGACGTTGCGGAGGAAAAACAGAAAGTAATTTTTTTTGTCTTACATGGGTGCGTATGAGAAGACTGTACTAACATCAAAACCATATTATTGAAGAAAAACTTATTTAAAAGCTTCATTAAATATGTACTTATTAAAATTAGTTTTCTTTTATAAATATGAGCATTTACTTGTTCCATTATAAAAACTATTTGATCGGATGTAATTCATATTCGACTGAAGAGCCAAATACGAATATTATTAATATTTAATAATAAAAATATAATTGTTATCTTAACATATAAATATGTGAATGTTATATAAAGTAAAATTTAAACCTAAATCAGTAATAAACATTTTTATTATTTAAATAATGGTTTTTATTTAGGAGGTACCTTTGGTACTTTTGCATTTCGTGGGCTGCTGTACCACGAAAAGAAAAGTACATCTATCCTTTCATTAAAAAAAAAAAAAAAAAAAACGCTCGCCCTCGGTGGCTGCGGCGACAACTAAGCCCCAGTGTAGGCTCCATGGAACCCGCCATCTTTGCAAACGTTGTACAACCGATTTAACGTTGAAATCCATCTCCCCATACTCTCTGGGAATTACGTTCTACGCAGAGAGTATGGGGAGATGGATTTCAACGTTAAATCGGTTGTACAACGTTTGCAAAGATGGCGGGTTCCATGGAGCCTACACTGGGGCTTAGTTGTCGCCGCAGCCACCGAGGGCGAGCGTTTTTTTTTTTTTTTTTTTTTTAATGAAAGGATAGATGTACTTTTCTTTTCGTGGTACAGCAGACCACGAAATGCAAAAGTACCAAAGGTACCTCCTAAATAAAAACCATTATTTAAATAATACAAATGTTTATTACTGATTTAGGTTTAAATTTTACTTTATATAACATTCACATATTTATATGTTAAGATAACAATTATATTTTTATTATTAAATATTACTAATATTCGTATTTGGCTCTTCAGTCGAATATGAATTACATCCGATCAAATAGTTTTTATAATGGAACAAGTAAATGCTCATATTTATAAAAGAAAACTAATTTTAATAAGTACATATTTAATGAAGCTTTTAAATAAGTTTTTCTTCAATAATATGGTTTTGATGTTAGTACAGTCTTCTCATACGCACCCATGTAAGACAAAAAAAATTACTTTCTGTTTTTCCTCCGCAACGTCTTACGATGCCTTTCTGTCGTTGAATAGGATCGCGCCAGGATAAGCGCAAGGTCTAATCCACCTGCACTCGAAATGTTTTGAACATACACGATATGTTCTACAAACATCATGTGCAGGAGGAATAACTTACAGTCGCAGATTGTTGATTTTTTCCAACCATATTCGGAAAAGTGCTCTGTCCTTCGGAAAACAGGCGAACCGTTTTCTGTAATCAAAGCATCCGGGAACACAACAGAATCGGTTATTTAAATGCATACTACGAACAAACTATTATACATAGAATGCATATCAAATGTTTACTATTTATTTGTGATTTAATACTTACATGCCACAAATAAAGAGATTGCTCAAAAACAAACACTTGTTAGAGTTAAATAAAATAAAATACAAAAGAACTTCCCGATAAATAACAGAGGACAAATCAATAAAGAACAATAACAAAATTGCATGTATGACGTATTGCACAATAAAAATGTTACCTTATTTACAAAATGGATTCCAATAAACGTACTTATAAATAAATAATTTATTTTTCCAAAAAATGCAGTATAAAATCATCCTAAATTTTTATTTGATTAGTAAAATATCAAGGAAATATTTAAAATTTATATACATTTAATTCGTTCACATTTTTATAATTTTTATTATCGCGACGATCGCGACATCTAGAACAGCGGCGAATATGCAATTTTCTAACCTAACAAAACTCTGTCCAATAGTGGCTATGTTTCTTATTACTCCCCCTACTCTCTGGGTTTAGTTGTCGCCGCAGCCACCGAATGCGCGCGTTTTTTTTTTTTTTTTTTTTTAATGAAAGGATAGATGTACTTTTATTTTCGTGGTACAGTAGACCACGAAATGCAAAAGTACCTCCTAAATAAAAACCATTATTTAAATAATACAAATATTTATTACTAATTCAGGTTTAAATTTTACTTTATATAACATTCACATATTTATATGTTAAGATAACAATTATATTTTATATTATTAAATATTAATAATATTCGTTTTTGGCTCTTCAGTCGAATATGAATTACATTCAATCAAATAGTTTTTATAATGGAACAAGTAAATGCTCATATTTATAAAAGAAAACTAATTTTAATAAGTACATTTTTAATGAAGCTACAATTGACTTTCATCCATTTATCGCAATCTTTAAACCATTGTTTAACATTTAAATAAGTTTTTCTTCAATAATATGGTTTTGATGTTAGTACATTCTTCTCATACGCACCCATCTACGACAAAAAAATTACTTTCTGTTTTTCCTCCGCAACGTCTTACGATGCCTTTCTGTCGCATGTCGTTGAATAGGATCGCGCCAGGATAAGCGCAAGGTCTAATCCACCTGCACTCGAAATGTTTTGAACATACACGAAATGTTTCATAAACATCATGTGCAGGAGGAATAACGTACAGTTGCAGATTGTTGATTTTTTCCAACCAAATTTGGAAAAGTGCTCTGTCCTTCGGAAAACAGGCGAACCGTTTTCTGTAATAAAAGCATTCGGGAACACAACAGAATCGGTTATTTAAATGCATACTACGAACAAACTATTATAGAATTCATGTCAAATGTTTACTATTTATTTGTGATTTAATACTTACATGCCACAAAAAAAGAGATTGCTCAAAAACAAACACTTGTTAGAGTTAAATTAATATAAAATACAAAAGAACTTCCCGATAAATAACAGAGGACTAATCAATAAAGAACAATAACAAAATTGCATGTATGACGTATTGCACAATAAAAATGTTACCTTATTTACAAAATGGATTCCAATAAACGTACTTATAAATAAATAATTTATTTTTCCAAAAAATGCAGTATAAAATCATCCTAAATTTTTATTTGATTAGTAAAATATCAAGTAAATATTTAAAATTTATATACATTTAATTCGTTCAAATTTTTATAATTTTTATTAACGCGACGATCGCGACATCTAGAACAGCGGCGAATATGCAATTTTCTAACCTAACAAAACTCTGTCCAATAGTGGCTATGTTTCTTATTACTCCCCCTACTCTCTGGTTCTACGACAAACATGCCGCATGCCAGCGTATGTCAATGCAGCAGACGTCAGAAGTCTTGAATGTAATATTGAAAATAATTTATTTTTTTGTAACCAGGACCTTTTCTGAATAATATTTTCAAATAAAAGTTATGCGAAATATTAATATCTTAAATTTTCATTCTTAAAAATTTTGCAGTAAGAACTACCGTTTTTGAGTTATAGCAGTAAATGCAAAAAATGACTAGAGTAAACATATACTTCCGGTTGGAATATTTCTTTCAAAACTAAAAGGTTTTTCTCCGAGGCATATACAGAGTGATCGAAAAAGACTGGCTGTTACGTAACAAGTAGAAAATCCAACCTTACTTCCATTTTGCTAAGAGACTTACTGCGCAAACGCAAAACTGAACTGACAAATGTACAACATATATGCCGGGTTTATACAGAAAAAATTAACGCTACATTTAACATTAAAGCTACATTTAAGGCTAAGAAAAAGATAAACACATTTGGCCCGTAGCACGGACAAGCTACTAAGGCTGTATTAGCTAATAATGTCGGGTCTACTAAAAAAGCATAGCACGCTACTAAGGGCTACTAAGCATGGTTGCCCATAGTAACGTCAACAAATTAATACACTCCTCAAAACCAGCTAGAACCATGTTTAGCGTTATATTAGCATTCAAAAATGGCGAATGCTATACGCAATATTCGCGAATTGCGTGAAGACTTGGCAATTATTAGGCCAAAAAGACGTATATTTATATATAGAAACCGAAGAAACTCATTTGATTTATTGTCAGAAAAAGAATTACGTCGCAGATATCGTTTACAAGCAAATAGAACAATTATTTCATCTACACTACAGGTGTTAACTATTATGTGATATTTTGCAAAAGTTTTATATCAAGAAAATAACGGTAAGTTTTTAAGTGAAATTCAAAACTAGCGGCATAAATTATAGGTGTGCGCGTCTCCACATTTATCTACGACTGTGAATTATCTATGGACTGTGCAGTGCAATGAAGAGAATGAAGTGTGCAGTCCACACTATGTCGACTCCCATAGAACGAGTGGTACAAAGCTCTGTCTCTTTTTTTTGAAAAGGTTCCTTCCCCGTACACATAGCGCTGCTGTGTCTCAGATGAGGTTACTTCTGCGCGTGCGTCAATCATAAACGTCAGTCGCAGTTTTCAACTTGACAAAGTTGTTTACAGCAACAGGTTACCAGTTTTAAATTTATTTGTGACTTTATCGAAGTTATTGTTGTATATCATGCCGATCCTTTGTTGTTTTCCCGGTTGTGATTTTGTGTGTCTCGTCACCCGCCACAGTTTACCTGTATACGAGCCGGAGATTTCTAATAAATGAGTTGAATGTATTGCAAATCCTAAATTTGTAAACTTTGATGATTTATACATCATCATCAATCATTTCGTATATGTAGTGGTCATTTTATCGAAGAATGTAAATATTCTGGGACCAAAAGACTGAAAATGTACTCAGTACCGTCAATAAAAATGCCAGGTAATATTAAATAATTATGTTGAATACATGGTATTCTATTCATATATATTGAAAATTTACTACATTTATATGTTATTTAAGACAAATATATCAATTTGTAATTTGTAGGATTCCATGAAGAACTTTTCTTATCTTCTGCTGCACTTTCCACGCGAGGTAAGTTAGGTTATGTTATAGCCGAAATAATCAGTAGTGTCACTAATTCGATTATCACTAGTGCATTCCAAAGTGCGAGTCCAAATAGCCTCAATCCAATCCGATGTTTCTTAGCATTAACAATATTGCAATTGCTGTGATGACATTCCATATGTAAAGTCTATTAAAATCTCTATGGTACCTCAAAAATATAATGGCCAGTCCAGCGGTGCGTTTTGTATACTTGTCCACTAAATTTCTGACATTCCACTAATGGATGGTAAATTCAAATGTGTTATCTGACTAGGCCAATTATGATTTAAACATTCAGATAGACTGTTGTATGTTGGTATATTTTGTGCGTATAGTGGATTTATTCTGAATGATTTCAGGTTCGACCAGGTTGCTGGAAGTACGTGTACTATTCCGAATGTCACACTGTCTTCTCCACATGGAATTTTTCTTGGGATAATCGGTTTATTGTTCACGTATAGTTAGCAGTTACAAGGCGACTGAATTTGTAACACTCCTGGTTGATTTATATATGTTTCCTTGATGCTTCTTATCTCCTTTGGGCATTGGTATTATTTTGCGGGTGAGTTATCACGTATGTGTCAGAAGATTCTTAGATTCATATTTAATAAAACTATGTATTTCTTTTCAGATTCTTAAATTAACATTTTATTAATCTCTATTTCTTTTCAGATCCTTAAATTAATAATATTATTACACTATGTATAATAATTTTTTATATTTACTAAGAAATAAGTATTATAATACATATATATATATATATATATATATATATATATATATATATATATATATATATATATAATATCAGTTTTTTTTAATATTCATTATTTTACCCAATTTTTGGTGATGGATTACAATATAATTAGAGCGATTTTTGGTGAAGACCACGATATTCTGAATCATAAATAGAGAAGCGAGAACAACGTCTTTGTATAAATTGATATACTAAGAGCGTTATTTTCGCATCTCTATTCATGATTCAGAGTATTGTGGTCTTCACTAAAAACCGCTCCAATTTTTATGCAACCTGCACTGCATCTGGAATTCATATTTCCCGCCATCTGTTAGTTCAATTTCCATACGCCAAAATATACTCTTACAGCGCTTCTTTAAGGAGTCGACGATCTATTAGTGAATTATCCATGGTGCAGTCTGTCTATGGCAACGGTGGTTCACAGGCGGCCATTTTGTTGGGGGGAGGGCTTCGAATTAGTTCGAATTATATACTCCACCAGAATGGCCGCCGTGAGCGTGACCGTCGCTTTTCAGGTACTAACCGTACTAATGTTTCCTACAATATGGACTGAGTGATTGTTTCGGCAAATATTGGAATTAAAATTTTTCTGTATTTAAATAACATATTTTTTTATAAGAGCTATATAAATTAAAATACTTAGTTCTATATTTGGATGTTAAATTTAAAATAAATTTTAATTCTAATTAAGTAATTTGTATTTATTTTTACTTATACACTGTATAATTTTCATTTATAATAAGCGTATTTATTTTTTAATAAGAAATTTAGAGAGAAGCGTATTTATTTTATAATAATTTTTCTTAACGAACGAAATATTATATGTTATTACAAATAACATTTAAAAAGCGCGGCAACTTTTTTAGTTATTATTGCAACATTTAGTTTTTTTTTTAATGGCGTTTGAATAGTGCGTTACATTGTAACAAAATCCGTTAGTCTTACGTTTTACTTGAATTTTATGTATTTTACTTGATTTAAAATATATTAGATTATGTCGTTCAACGTGAGTTGCGCTGTGCCAAGTTGCAAATCGAGTGGGTACTGTTTTACGTGGTTTCCGAAAGCTTATAACACGATGTTTAAAAACTGGATTGGGCTGGTAAACAATCCGAAATTATTTAAAATGCCAGAAAAGCAAATTTATCATTCGTATCGGGTCTGCCTTAAACATTTTAGCCCTTGGTGGATTTATATAAATGGTAAAGGCAGAACTACCGTATTACATGGTGCTTATCCAACTTTGTACTTGGATGAGCGGTACGCTGTGCAAGAAGGTAGGAAAACCATTTTAATTTGATAAATGTTTTTATTAATAAAGTAATTTATTTAGATATCCCCATGCCCGATGTAACAATTGCATCTTCTTTTACATCTTCGTTGAGGGAGCACGATTAATGTGCGACCGGAAAGTATAAAATATTTTTGCTTGGTTTAACTCGAGCTAATAAAATATTGTTTTCAGAGGTATCGAGCAAGGGTAATCATCGTCAAACCAGAAAATCGAATCGTAAGTACAAATTAATTTTCAATTATAAATAACATTTTATAGCTTACATTTAATTCAGATACGACAAATTCACCGCAAAGTAGCAGAAAACGAAAGGAATAGAGTTTGTTTCTGCTACCAAGCATCCAACAATCTGTGCTAATGCTGGTAACAGCAAGAAGTATATTATATGCTTTTTGGTAACGGGATGTTTATTGCCAGACGTAAAACCATAACTACTACACGCACACTCACACACGTCATTTCAAAAATAATCGGAATCGATTCAGGGAAGGTCAGCAGGTATATTTCTGTTAAAATATCGAGATGTAAATCTTTCATAATTACTATACTTATACTGCGTATAAGAAAGTAAAAATTAATTTTGTTACAGCAAAATAGGGGCAATTTTGATTTTATGGCACTGCTTTAAACCTTACCTTCAAGTAACTGTTATTGATTCCATACATTATGTGAATGAATTAAACATTTTCTAGACCAATATTATGTTTGTGAATAGTTTAGTTTAATTAACAGCTCAGTCTAAGCATGAATATATTTATTTTAAAGATCTTATGGAAATATATTGATTTTATTTCCAAATATAGTTTTTTTCTATTCTATGATTAACATTGTTAATTAGATTGCAGTAGATTTATAGGGCGAAATTGAGAAGACGATTTTTTTCCACAGCGTTCCATTATATTTCAGGGTAGAAATAATTTTACCGAATCGAATCAGTAAAATTATTTATACCTTGAAGTATATCGGAATGCTGTGGATAAAATTGTCTTCATTTTTTATCTGTACATCTATCTCTTTCTAATGCATATACCTATCTCTCTCTCATATATCTATCTCTGTCTACTATGTCTATCTCTTTCTATACGTCTTCTTAAACTTCCAAACCCAACCCGTACACAATATTTCATAAGCCCAAGTTGTCGGAGTCTATTTTCAGTTATATTCTGACACCCCCTGGCCCACAAATATCCCTAAGTGACCTTTCCTGCTGTTCCTTGGTCTATGGCTGCTATGCTTTTCTGCTTCGTACTTTATCATTAATACAATCTATAAATATATTTGGTAATCGCTCTAAAAAACGTTTTGCTGTATCATTAAATTATTTAAATGTTAAACCGATCTAATACTAACTTCCGAAACATAACCTCAATGGTGAATTTATCAGTAATAATAATTATTTTTGTAGCCGTTTTGGATGGTTTGCACAATATTCGCATTGCCAGGAATCAAGGTGATATTGGTACGTATATTAGTAATTACTTTGCATTGCGGTTATAAATAATATAAATTTTTAATTCGTAGATTCCGATTTTGAAACCTCTGATGACGATGATGTGAACGCAGTTTACTGCAAGTAATTTTCTACGTCCAGCTTAACATAAACCTTTATATAAAATATTGGAAAATAGTTAACACTTTTAGCATAGGTGATTTACTAGTTCTATTTGTTCGCATTGGTTGCAAAACATCATTTTCCTTGGTTTGTACATATAGAAATATACATGTTTTTGGTCTACTAAACTTGTAATTATTTAAATTTTCAATGTAACCGTTAAATAAAAGTACATATTTAATAATAGACTAATTTATTTTATTTTTTAACAAATCAATTTCTAGATAAAATTTTCTTTTTTCAACTCGACGAGTTCAAACTTCAATTTTTCTATTTTCCTTCTTCGCCGTATCATTTCTTATCTGCTTCGTCTCTTTTTCTATCTTCATTTGCCTCACGACAAGCACTTGATTTCATTCCTCTCCATTGCTCTTTTATTCTTACAACTGTTCTCACATATTCATTTGCACAAAAAATATTGCCTATCTCGGCCCATGCACTCTTCTTTGATTTTAACACATTCACAGCATTCATTTTACATGCAATCACTTCCCGATGAGCTCGCACACACTCCAATAATAACAAATTTTCCTGATTTGCCCATTAATCTGTCCGCTCTCTGCTTGATCCACTCATTACATCAATCATTGAACATATATTAAATTGAAAACAGAAAATGTATTTCTTGAAACTATAGAATTATGTTAAGCTAGTAGTTAGCGAATAAGCAAAATAGTTAAAATTAATATAGAAACTATTTATTTACCTCAATTAACAATCAATTTCTATAAAATATAATACAATTTAATTTGTCAATGTCTGCATATATTTAATTTTGACAAGTGACAGTAATATGCGACATTGCCAAGCGTATTTTTGCTAGTAGGCATGATCAGCTAATACATCGCTAATCAACTGTCCGTGCTATGGAAGTTATTAAGGTGTGTATTAGGCGTTACCATGATATTAGCTAGTAGCCCCAAATACAGAACTTTAGTAGCTTGTGCGTGCTACGGGCCCATGTTAACCAATGTTGTCGTTTATACAGAATTTAAGGGGGATTTCCGGTTCAATTGACCTAAACTTTGGATTTTTTTCCAGGGAACTGGTAAGAGTTAGAGACCTGGGTTTTTTGTCAAATCTTTATTCTACAACTGGGAATTTTTTCAAGTCCAAAAATCCAATATGGCGGCTGCCTGGCGGTTACTTCCCAAAACTGCGAGCAGCCTAGAGGTCGCAAATCGTCACCTAGAAAGAAAATCGGCTCAGTTTCTTGAAGAGTATAGTTCAGAGAATGGAATGAACTAGAATATTTGAAAAATCTCAAAATTTGACAAAATTGGCGGGCATTTGAAAAAAAAGTCGTTTTTTTCGGTCGATTTTTTGACTTTGACAGGCTGTAAAAAATCTTTAAAATTGCAAATTGCACCGGGAGGTTAGTTCATTCCATGAAGAAAAGTGTTTTCAATAACGGAAGCAAAGAACGAAGCCAATTGGTTGAACCGTTAAAAAGCTAGAGTGCTCGCAGTTTTGAAAAATGTAGTTTCGAGAAAAACGCGTTTAAAGTTTGCGAAACATTTTTTCTGTGTAATTCAAAGTATTCGGCGGAAAATTCGCAAACAATAGTCAATATCTAGGTTTTCCGGGTCGCTGAATACGAATCTGAGGTCAAATTTGAAAAATTCAAAATGGCGGATCCAATATGGCGGACCAAAAAACTCATACTCATCAAAATTTATGAAATTTGAGATTCAAGGGTTTTTGGGGTCGTTGAATACGAATCTGTGGTCAGATTTGGAATTGTTAACTTACATTTAATCAGCAATTCCAGCGCCATAAAAGATTACTTCATCCTCGTAATCCTCCATTTCCGCATTGCGCTGACTGGCGGTGATGGCTGCTCTCGCACCGCTACTAATTCGTCGAATATTATATCGAAATATCCTTTTACCCACATATTCTAGACAAGTTTAGCTTTGATTTCATGCAAAAAAAAACAATCGATTTTTTGAAAATATTGAACCGGAAATCCCCCTTAAGACTACATTTCTTTTTAAGTTGGCCAACTTTTATCTTTCTTGCTAAGAGAGTTGAACAAAACCTCGTTCTTTCTTTGCTTAAGATCAGTTCAGTTTGAAAAACGCATCTGCGCAAGCGTGACCGGGTGTACATGTCAGAGAGTATGGGGAGATGGATTTCAACGTTAAATTGGTTGTACAACGTTTGCAAAGATGGCGGGTTCATGGAGGTTTAGTTGTCGCCGCAGCCACCGAGGGCGCGCGTTTTTTTTTTTTTTTTTTTTTTTTTTTTTTTTTTTTAATGAAAGGATAGATGTACTTCTTTTTTCGTGGTACAGTAGACCACGAAATGCAAAAGTACCAAAGGTACCTCCTAAATAAAAACCATTATTTAATTAATACAAATATTTATTACTAATTCAGGTTTAAATTTTTCTTTATATAACATTCACATATTTATATGTTAAGATAACAATTATATTTTTATTATTAAATATTAATAATATATGGTAAGTATTTGGCTCTTCAGCCGCATAGCGAATATGAATTATATTCGATCAAGTAGTTTTTATAATGGAACAAGTAAATTAAAGAAAATTAATTTTAATAAGTACATATTTAATGAAGCTACAATTGAATTTTATCCAATCATTGCAATCTTTAAACCATTGTTCAACATTTAAATAAGTTTTTCTTCAATAATATGGTTTTGATTTTAATATAATTATTTTTTGTTGTATATTAAACAGCAATCATGTATCGATTTTAAAATAAAAATTTGAAACGCAACAGATATGTATATATATATATATATATATATCTAAAAAAAAAACCACTTATACTGTAGTATTACTTCATACTTTTGCATTTATAATTAAAATATATAACTATAAACAAACCTATTTCATTTGAACGACTCCTTTTATGATATGAATGATCAGTGAGTGCAAATTGAGAGTTGAGATCTAAAAAAAATTACTTATATTGTAGTCTTATTTCATATTTTTGCATTTATTATTAAATTATATAATTATAAACAAACCTTTTTCATTTGAGCGATTTATCTCAGTTGTATTCCCGGGAGAAAGGCAGGGCACTTTTTTATTTGCGTGTTTTCCTATAAAAATTTCATTATTATATTCCTTAAGTTTATTTGCTCTTTCAAGGCCTAAATAAAATTTATTTGAACTATGGGCAAAATTAAATTTGCCATTGGCAATATGAATATTTAACGCTAGAATTTAATATAGTTGTGAGGTGAAACAATAATTTAATTCCTTACAATTATATATATTAATATTTGTATGAATATTGGTGTCAAATTATCCGTACCGAATATTGCAGGAAATTGTCTGCAAAAAATATCCGCCAACATGTCTTAGATTTTCGGCGAAAAATATTCGATGATTTGTCCGTTGTCCTACAACCTTAATTAATGTACAACTTTTAAATTTTTCTTACCTAAATACAGAGTTGGAACCGCATTATTAAGAAGAATCCGGGAGTTCGCGCCAGGATATGCGCAAGGTCTAATCCACCTGCATTCGAAATGTTTTGAACATACTCGATATGTTCTATAAACATGTGCAGGTGGAATAGCGCACAGTCGCGGATTGTTGATTTTTTCCAACCAAATTTGGAAAAGTGCCCTGTCTTTCGGAAAACAGGCGAATCGTTTTCCGTGATCAACGCATCCGGGAACACAACAGAATCGGTGATTTAAACGCATACTACGAACAAATTATTATAGAATTCATATCAAATGTTTACTATTTATTTGTGATTTAATACTTACATGCCACCAAAAATAAGATTGCTCAAAAACTAACACTTGTTTGAAATAAACAATATGAAATACAAAAGGATTTTCCGATAAATGACAGGACAAATCAATAAGGGACAAAAACAAAATTGTATGTATAATGTATTGCACAATAATAATTTACATTATGAAAAGACAATGCAAAATGGATTCCAATAAACGTACTTATAAACAAATAATTTATTTTTCCAAAAAATGCAGTATAAAATCATCCTAAATTTTTATTTGATTAGTAAAATAACAAGTAAATATTTAAAATTTATATACATTTAATTCGTTCAAATTTTTATAATTTTTTCATTATGGCGACGATGGCGACATCTAGAACAGCGGCGAATATGCAATTTTCTAACCTAACAAAACTCTGTCCAATAGTGGCTATGTTTCTTATTACTCCCCCTACTCTCTGGTACATGTGCTGACAAGCACAACATGTCAGAACCATAGATAATTCACTGTCAGAACAGTTTCGTGCTCTTTTTGCATTGGCTTTTGTTAACCTGCTATATTGTTGTTGATTATTGTTATTTTAACATAATGGACGATGAATTGATTGATAGTGTCGAAAAATACGCTATATTGTATGATAAGCGATGTGTAGGCCTCCGCAATAAAACTAGTAAAGAAAATACATGGAGAAGTGTTTCCGAAGTCAGGGGGCTAAAAGGTATGTGATATGCAACTATATATTTTTGTTAAAAGTTAAAATAGGACGATGTTGTAATTTTAAATATATTCTAGTTCCAGAGTGTGAATCCTGGTGAGCGACTTTGCGGTCTCGCTATGCGACTGAGAGACGCCTCGACAGCAAGGAAGCTTCGGGATCTGCGGCCCCAATGTGTTTGGATGAACCGAATGGACCCGTTAGCCACGGCGAAGTGACCGAAATACTTAGACGTGAACAGAGGAAAAAACTTTTCGAGTCATCTGCAGATGCAAGCATCGAAGGTGCATGCCTGTCGTTGGTAGAATACTATAGTGCCAAAAGGACCGAAGAGAACTCCGACATATTTAGAAAAAGCGTTGGCGTATTAATGAAAAATGTGTCGCCAAACTCGAAGAAACGTAGGCAAAAGAAAATTATGGATATTGGATTTGGGGTGGACAGCGAGTAAATTATATAAATATATTAGTTAAATACTTTTTATTAAATTGTTTTATTTAAAAATATTTCCAGTTCCTTTTCCTATTTTCCGCAAACACAATTCACATTTGTTATATACGATTTTGGTAGGTACTGAGGTTAGCATAAGTTGAAATAACTTCTAAATAAGCTATATTAATGTATTGAACCAAAATAATATAACTAAAATACAGTCATTTTAATTTAATAGTCTTTCGGCATAGAATCTTGTTCGATAAGAGATTTTTGCCATGGTACTGAACCAAAATAACTAGCCAAATGTTCTCTGTAAAAACGTTCCGAATCCATTTTTATTTAAAAGAAATAAAAACCACTATATGTATCACAAAAGGAAAAATGTTTTCGCAAATCATAAAAGTATAGCCTCAAAAAACAAGTTGACACTAGCAAATGTCAAACACAGAAACCATTATGCGCATGCGTTAATTTTGTTAGCTTAGCTGTATAAACGACAGTTTTTCTTGTTAGTAAAATGCAGCGTTAAATGTAGCGTTAATGTTAAATGTAGCGTTAATTTTTTCTGTGTAAACCCACCAATAACCACTGGCGTAATTGTAAAAAAAGAAGGTAGTTTTGATAAGAACAGTGATAAAAGCAAATCTTAAGTTTGAAGTTTCATAATTTTATCTTCTACCGTTTAGGCTGTAGAGCGCACACACACACACGAAATAGTCAGACTCAATTCAGGGAAGATCAAAAGATATATTTCCGTTAAAATCTCGAGATCTAAAGTTTTCATGATTACGATACTTACTTATACTGCGGAAGATAGTAAAAACACCTTACAATTCTAGCATTCGGATTATATGGCTATATCACTATATATGTATACTAAAGTTTTGAAGCTGAAAGTATTCTAAAATAATT